>JAOVVI020014017.1:0-11647 GCA_028571085.2 Nepenthes alata | reverse complement strand
GAATTGGTAGACTTCGCTTGGCATGCTCAAGGGCTTCTTCTACATCCTCCTAAGAGCTTTTCTCTTTAGTTGAGATTTTTGTACTTTTATTTTTCGTTGTATTTTATAAATAAAGCTTTGTCAATCAAACTCAGATTTTGTTGACGTATCGTGTTTTTTGACTTTATCCTGCTTTCTCTCTAGTCGTTTACTCTTTCCACTGGCCGGCCAGCTTAGTATACTTTGTATGGGGCAGCCCGCCGTAACGCTAGTCGTCACATTCCAGCTGCTTGGAGACATGTGTTGCGCTCTCAAATGGACCTAAGTCATCGAGGAGACATCAGGGTGAGTCATTGTATCACAATATCTTCACATACGAGCACACTTTGTTTAACGACTTTAGCTTTCGCATTAGGTGACGCTGCCCATGTATGACTCTGGGTGGCCAACTCTTAGTCGGAACACTTTGTCCCTGATTTGTTGACTGTTGTAGACTGACTGCACTATTTTCTGCTAGAGGAGGTCGTCACGCGTGTCATTTAAGCCCATAAGGTTTGGTATTAGATTGTGAATGGGCCACTTGGATGACCAATGTTTAATTTGACCGCTTATGGGCTACTTAGATGACCAATGTTTAATTCGACCACTTACGTGCCGCTTGGTTAACTGAGGTTTAATTCGACCGCTTATGAGTCGCTTGGATGACCAATGTTTACCTGCGAGTGAGTGAGAACCTACCCGACTTATAAGTAGTCTAGGTCGTTTATTTTGTATAATCTGTAAGCAAGCATTCATATGGAAAAAGAAAAAGAAAAGAAAGAGAAACTTGGAACAATACAAATGAAAAAGAATTATTGTTTATTAATCATAATGAATGTTACAAGCATACTTCACATCACACAGATGGCCTACCTGAGTCTTCACTGGCAGTAGCGCTTCAGGTGGATCGCGTTCCACGTCCGCGGAACCAACTTACCGTTTTAGATTCGGAGCTTGTATGCTCTATTCCGCAAGACGACTAAGACTATGAATGGGCCTTCCCAATTCGGGGAAAGCTTGTTCCAATTAGTTGTCTTGCTCGTAGCCTCTACACTTTGCAAGACCAGGTCTCCAACTTTAAATTACCACGCTTTTAATTTCTTATTATAATAGCAAGTGATTCGTTATTGGTAGGTGGCTGTGCGCATCCTGGCCACATCGCAGGCTTCCTCTAACAGATCTAGGTGCTGCCTGATCTTTTGGGAGTTGTCATGTGGATCAAATGCCTTGACCCTGAGGCTTAGGAGCCCGATCTCCACCAGTATTACAGCCTCAATCCCATAACAGAGGCTGAAGGGTGTCTCACGAGTTGTTTTCTTAGAAGTCGTTCGGTATGACCATAGCACGGAGGATAGTTCGTTGACCAATGAGCCCCCCGCGTCCTCCAGCCTGATCTTTAGACCATAGAGCAGTGTACGGTTGGTGACTTTTACCTATCCGTTTGCTTGGGGGTACACTATCAAAGTGTGGACCAATTTGATGCCCAGACTAGTGCAATACTCGGTGAATTATTTTTTAAAAAAATTGGGTTCGTTATCAGTCACGATGACCTCAAAAATACCAAATCTGCTCACTATACTCTGGCGGATGAATCTAGGGCGTTGTGCTCAGTGATCTTGGCTAGCGGGACAACTTTAATCCATTTGGTGAAGGAGTCTATACCCACAATAATAAACTTTCTTTATCCAATCGCGATGAAAAATGGGCCAAGAATATCGAGCCCCCATTGCGCGAAAGGCCAAGGAGACAGGAGGGATCTCGGCTCCGCGAGCGGCTAGTGGTGAAGATTACCATGGAGTTGGAAATTCTCGTACTTCTTCATAAACTCCAGAGCGTCCTTCCTCATCGTGGCCGAGTAATATCCCTGGTGCATGAATTTGAACATTAGGTTCTTACCGCCGATATGTGATCCACAGATTTCGAGGTGGACTTCACTTAAAGCATAGTCAGCCTCCTCAGGGGTAAGACACTGGAGATATGGAGTCGAGTATTTTCAGCCATACAACCTTTCATCGACTATGGTGTGCCAGCTAGCTGTCTTTTTGATCCGTTTGGCCTCATCCACGTTCTCCGACAGTATTCCGTTTGCCATATACCTCCAGTACGGTGTCATTCAACTTTTGACGTCGAAAACTTGCATCGCTTCTTGTTCCTCTATACTGGGGGTGTTCAAAACTTTCCTCATGTCCCATAAGTATTGTTATGGATTTTTGACTACTGCTTCTTTAGCAAATTGGTCGGCCTTTCAGTTCTCAGTTCTGGGGACATTGACCAGGTTCAGCTTATTAAATCTCTGAATTGTGTCCTTCACCTTAGCTAGGTATCTAGCCAAGAGTGGGTTGCACGCCTTGAAACTCTTGTTGATCTGGTTAATGACTAACTCTGAGTCGCTGTAGACGGTCAGTCGCTTAGTTGAGCACTCCTTAGTTAGTTGTAATCCGGTTAATATGGCTTTATACTCGATAAATTATTGATGGCTAAAAAATCGAGTTTAAGGGAGTATTTCACTTCAAACTCGTCTTGGGTCCTTAGGACCACTCCGGCATCGCTGCTTGAGTTGGTAGATGAACCGTCCACATTAATGACCCATTTTAGCTCTTTTGGATGGTGATCAGCATCCTCAGTGGGGTGCTCATCGACGATCGGGGTCGTGATCTCAACAATGAAGTCGGCTAGGGCCTGCCCCTTGATAGCTGGCTTGGGATGAAACTCGATGTCGAACTCTCCCAACTCGATGGCCCACTTAACCAACCGTCCAGAAATATCAGGCTTCTGAAGGATACCCTTCAACGGCTGTTCGGTCAGGACGACCATGTGATGAGCTTGGAAATAAGGTTTCAATTTTTGGGCTGAGAAGACAAGTGCTAGAGCGAGCTTCTCAGCGCGTGGGTAGCGTGTTTCTGCGTCGGTCGACGTTTTGCTTACGTAGTAGACCAACCACTATACATCGAAGTCTTGGAGTATGACAATATAGTTAAGAGCCACCTCTGATACTGTCAGGTAGAGGTACAGCTATTCTCTATCTCTTGGTGACATTAGCAACGATGGACTGGTCAGGTACTGTCTTAACTCACCGAAGGAGACCTAGCACTCTGCAGTTCACTGGAAACCATTCATTTTTGTTCCCCTCAGTGCCTTGAAGAAAGATTGGTACTTGTCTCCCAACTTGGCTAAGAAGTGGGACAACGCTACCAATCTTCCGGTTAGCCTCTGGACATCCTTGACGCTCCGTGGCAGAGACATGTCCGCGAGGGCCTTGATCTTCTCTGGGTTTGCTTCGATCCCTCGCTGAGGGACGATGAAACCCAAGAACTTTCCTCAGGATACTCCGAAGACACACTTCGATGGGTTTAACTTCATCTGATTTGTATGGAGTACCTCAAAGGATTCAGCCATATCGCAAATATGGTTCCTACTGGTCTTATTTTTTACGAACATGCTCTCTACATACACCTCCATATTGCGGCCGATCTACTTCTTGAATATCTTGTTCACAAGCCTTTGGTAAGTCGCACTCACATTCTTTAGACTGAAAGACATGACCTTATAATAGAAGGTGCCTTAATCGGTCATGAAGGAGGCGTGCTCCTCGTCCTCCGAGATCATCATTATTTGGTTTTAACTCGAGTATGCATCCATAAAACTCAGCAACTCATTACCAAAAGTTGCATCATCAATAAGTCAATCTTGGGTAAAGGGAACTTGTCCCTTGGGTAGGCTTTGTTGATGTCGGTAAATGCAATGCACATCCGTCATTTTTCATTGCTTTTCTTGACAAGGACGATGTTGAAGAGCCAATCTAGATACTAGACTTCCTTGATAAAGTCAGCGTCCATCAGCTTCTTTACTTCTTCCCGGACAGTTATGAGCTTTTCAACGATGTGATTTCTCCGTTTTTGTCTGACGGGTTTACGGTCGGGATTGAGACCCAACTTGTGGACCATTACTCCGATCAAAATCCCAAGCATGTCAGTAGGCATCCACACGAAGATATCTGCATTTTGCCTCAAGAACGCTATCAGCTCGTTATGTAAGGGTCTAGCGTGCGAGCTCCCTATCCGTACACAACTCTCTGGGTCCTCCGGATTCAGTGTTATGAGGTCAGTGGTTTCGTTGGACTGCGCCTGCTGTAAGGTTTCGTCTCGGTGATCCAACTCTCCTACAGGCCTTCTGCCGCTGCTTGGGGCTACCTGCGACATGTAGTAAGTCCGTTCAGTCACTTAGTCACTTAATATTTCACCAATACCGTATGCTATTGAAAATTTTATTTTTAAATGCGGTATTGAGGTGACGATTTTGAACGCTACTAAGCACGACTGGCCTAGAATAGCGTTGTATACAGAGGGCAGGTCAACAATTAGGAAGGTGAGTGTACGACTCGCTGTTCTGAGGTACATGCCCAGAGTGACCTCCAACTATATTGTCTCTTGGACAGCCATAGGTTCGTTGTCTAGACTATACAGTGGCCCTTCGGTAGGCTTTAGTTGATTCTTTTTAAGTCCAAGTTTAAAGAACACATCGAGGTAAAGCAGATTCTTTAAACTTTTATTATCAATAAAAATTTATTTCAGCTGGTAATCCACAGTATCGTATGAAACGAGTGCAAATATAACAAAGTGATCAGTATGTAGGGAAATTATATGAGCCATGTTGCTATCACTAAAGATAATGACATTTTCCTCTACTCTCTCCTTCTTGCCCCTAGCTTGCCTCTCCTTGTGATCTACTTGGTGGGTCCTAGGCAGTCAAGTCGTTATCATGTTGATGATTCCAACCACGACCCGATTCTACAGTTGGGACGAATCTGACTCTCTCCACCCATGGTGCCAGAACTCTGCCCATGATTCTTGATGAACCTGGTGAGATGGCCCCTCTAGATAAGCTCCTCAATCTCTCACTAGAGCATCTTACATTCCTCTGTGGTGTGTCCCAGAGATTTATGAAAATTGTAATATTTCGCTGGATTTCCTCCCTCCATATTCTTTAGTGGTTTTGGCCACTTGACGAACTTTTTCCCAAGGATTTGCATGAGGATGTCGGCCGGTGTGTCATTCAGTGGAGTCAGGTTGATAGGCTTGTACTCCTTACGGTCTAGTGCTCCGATCCTGTGTTACTTCCGGCGGGGGTTGTCGCCACCACTATTCTTCCTCTTTCCCTCGGCATAAAAGAGCAAGGCTAGTCGATCCTCTCGGGAAGTTTTGCCTTATAGGCCTCTTCGGCGGCCATGTATGCTCTTGTGATGGCCTCTACTTTCCAAAAGGTTTGCGGGTTCTTGCGGGCCAGGTGTTTGAAGAAGTCGCCGTGCCCTAACGCAAAGATAATGTTGTCAAACTTCATCTCTTCGGTGAGATTGGGGATTCTTCTAACTTCTGTCATGAATCACTCCAGAAAATTCCTTAGGTTCTCTCCTTGTGCTTGATGTGGGAGAAATGACATGGCTATTTCTCTTCTCAATGGTTGGAAGCATACTGGGCCAAGAAGTGATCAGTGAGTTCCTGAAAACTCTAGATCGAGTTTGATGGGAGCCAATGGAACGAGATCCGGGCATTCCTCTTAAGGGTGAGGGGGAAACATCGACACATTGCTGCCTCCTTCAGGCCTTGGAAGCTCAGATGGGTGCGAAAGTGATCCAGGTGATTTATGGGATCAATGCTCCCATCATAAGAATTCAATGCTGGCATCTTGAACTTAGCCGACAAAGGCCGATTTAGGATCTCCGTAGTGAAGGGAGATCTCTCCAGATCAGCGGTGTGCCCGGTGTCGTCCTTGAACATGCAGTTTCAAATCTCCTCGACCTTCGCCTCCACTTGAGAGTTTTGAGATCTCTTGGAGTTGAGATATGTTCTCAACTCCGTTATTTCTGCGGCGTGGCACGTAGTCAGCCAGCTGCTACAGCTGGTGGATCGAACAATCCGAGAGGCTCCCTCCTGAGCTTGTGGTCGTGACTCATCCTAGAAATATTGGGGGTTTCTTCTCTCGGGCTCTCATTTGAAGTCCTATGCCCAAGCGCCCTTCAAGCCTTGGACGGCTTTGGGCGTTGGAGGCCTCTGGAGTATGAGAGTTGCAAGGCCTTGAAGCCTTCTTGGCCGACTTCTTCTTCCTCTAGCCTCCTTGCCTGGAGGCCAAAATGAGAATCGAGGAGGGTTGAGTCTCCTGCTTCTTTTTTCCTTGGTAGGTGCAGAGCATTTAGAGCATTATGGATATGTTGTTCATCTGCTCTGCCAAGTTAAGAAAAAAATGGTGCAGGCTGCCCTCTGACCAGATTACTAGCTGAGTGGTCGTGGTCGTGGGAGACAGCATCTCTAGTAGAAGCACTAGCTTGTACCATGGTGTTCACCATCTTGCTTGATGACACTAGTTGGCTTTTAAAAAGTATTCCCACATATGGCGCCAATGATGCGTTCTAGATCCAAATTTTAAACAAATTCGGGTTGAGCTGTCCGTCGAATTCTGGTCTTCGTCATCTGAGATTCAAATCCTGCACATTACAATTTCAAAGAAGAGGTTAGGTGACGACGAGATTTAGTCCCACTGAAAATACTCTGATACTTAAGTCAGTAAGAAGCATTCTGAGAATAGAATGTGAATGCAGAGAATGTAGAAATGAATACTGGGAGTGTGTCTATAGATATAGGTGGGGAGTGCACTCGTAGAGAGAGTGGCTTTGGATGCTCGCGAAGAGTCATTTTTCTAAGTATTGGGCTCGTAGAAAACCAATAACAGAGAAAGAGAGAGAGAGCGAGAGCGAGAGCGAGAGCGTTAGGAAGCTCGAGAGTTTAGAAAGCTTCTGAGAGCTTGAGTTTACTTGAGGGCGTTTAGTTGGCAATAGAAGGCGTGCCTCTGGAGTGAGTTTCCATAGCCTTTTATAGCCATGGCCATAGGTTGCCTTTCTTACGAATCGAGGTTGGATGCCCACCTTCTATGGGAGGATCGTTGCCTTTCTTGCATAGGCATGAGCGCCATTCCCAACTGTAACGATTAAGGAGATGGATCTCATTCCTTCTGCGCATGATAACCATTAAGATTTCTTTGCAGATTACATGTGGATACTCGCACCTTCCTCTCGGAATGTGCTATGATTCTGGGAGGTTACCGTTACAGGGGAGATTATCTTCTTTGGAGATGCGAAAAATCAGGACAGATGACCGTTGTGGCCCGAAAAGGGACACATGGGCCGATTTAGGCATGGGCAGCGTTTGTCTTGGACCTCTGTCGGTCTACTTGCCACTTCTTTGGTCAACAGTATTGTTGACCGTCCCAAGCTCAGATGGGTCGTCGTTAATCTTGGGCCACTAATGACCCACTTGCTACTCCGCCGGTCAACGGCAGTGCTGACCGTCCCAGTAAGAAACGGGCCGCTGCTAGATTTGGGTTGTTTCTTCATTTGTAGGCTGGCTCGGTACTGGCGTCCCCATCCATGTCATATTTCTATTGTATAATTTTGCTTTCCTTTAACTATAACTTGAGTTGGTATTAATATCAGTTGTAGTTATATTGGTATCATGCATATTAAATAACACATAGTTATATTGGATATATTAAAAAAAGGAAAAAGTTTAAAAATCGTAAATTTATGGTCAAATTTCAGCGGATATATTGCGTACACGATTATACATCGTGATTTTATAGTACTATTAAAAACTATCAGAATCATTGGAAACTAATACCGATATATAATTATCAAGATATTAATATCGGCCAATATTAAATATCAGTCTAGACTAAGTCATTGTAATATGATAGAAATGGAAGATTATGTAATGAAAGAGCATAAAAGAATACCGGAAGAAAGAAGTGTCTTCATGCCTTAGTGATTACTTGCAGGCAGAAGAAAGCAGCCTAAGGGGGAAGCTAATGATGCAGTTGCATCAAGGGACACTTGCTTGGTTAGATATGCCGCCCGGCTTCAAGTTCGTTTGTAGCCTCAGCCATTCTTCTCACTATTTTCTAAAATATTGATTGCAATGATCCTTCATTTTTTGTTGCAGTGAGCCTCATCCTTAACAATTTTGCGGTGACGAGTAAATGGATCGAGCAATAACATGGTTCGACCCTGCGTCGATAAACTCCTATTCTACTAACTTGGGATTCAGGATTGTCTTCTGAGAACATGTTTATGAGCAGAGATGGCCATTATTGATGAATTTGAAGACACAACTTAAGATAAAAACCTCAATTATTTACAAAGTTAATATCATAATAGAGAAAAATATCTAAAATATCTCTATCTATCGTTTTGATTTCATTTGAAATACTGTTGCTACACAGTCTCATACCACCAAATTATTGCCATATTGATAGGTTTTACCGCCCTGACAATTTGAAGATGGCCATTGCTGATGAATTTCAGAGTACAATTTAAGTTACAGACATCAAAAACTCATAACGTCCAACATTTTAAAAGACAAAAATCTGTATAATATTTCTACCATTAAGATTATTTGACTATGGCTTGAAACTGCCAAGAGAAACCTAAAGCCAAAGAAGGACGAAGAGACACATTTTTTACATGAACCACAATGAAACCAAAGGCTAAGAACCGAACACGCACACTTCCCAAACATGTTGCGGGGGCTCGATCATGCTGAAGGAAGAAGCCCCTCCTCCGTCTCTTTCGAGGAGTTGAATTTAGGGGAATATAATGATTTAGATTTTAAAATAAATAAAAAATATAAAACGCTTTAGATAGTTATTTTTTTCTAATGTTAAAATACTTATAGAATAAAAAAACAAAACAACAACAATTTACATATATTTTTTTTATTTTTTGAAACTTAAAATTTGGGCTCTCATGTACCTAATGCAAGGCCATGTGGCCATTGAGGGAAATATAAGGGAAAAGACAAACTTGACACCTTTCTAAAGTAAATCCAAATTGATTTAGATTCTTGGTTTGATGGTGATGCGTTTTTAAATCTGGAAAACTGTACTGATTAGGGAGTCGTAGATCCGATCTTTGTGTTGGTTGACCTGAAGTAGGTCCGATCTCCATAGCCTTGAAACTTGATCCTGTGCATCCCTATTCCTAGACTATTTTATAAGTAAACCATAATACTTTTATGACTATTCTATGGTTATTCTATGTATATTTCATGCCCAACACAAGTGGACAAGATGTCAGAAGATTAGCGAGAATCACTCTCCATTATATCCTCTAACATTCAAGTCAATGATATTTCTATAAGAAAAGAAAGATAGATGATATAGAATGAGAATGCTAATGCATACTTGAGGGGATTGAATGTGATTCGATTCCACAGGAAACATCTTTTTAGAGAGAGATATGCACTCGGAGTGTGCTATGTATATATTTTTTCTTCTTCCTCTTCCTGCCGGAGTGAGAGATATTTATACAGTAAGAGGGCAGTTTGATTTTTCCTAACAACCACCCAATGAACTATCGCGATGGATAAGGAGATCATTTGTCTTGCGATTTTTGACTGGTTATGATGTGTTTCTTCAGCATGCGAAAAATGGATCATCGGCCATTTTGATTGGGCTGATGGGCTTACCCGTCCGTTTGGATTATCTAAGCCAATTGGGACTGTTGGAACGTTGTTTGATTTTGAGTCAGTTCCTTCTGTTGATGGGCCCTTCTCATGGGTTGGGCTGATCGAATCCATTACTAGCCCCCATGCCAGGAGGCTTAAATTTCAGCCTTCCAGTATGTTCACCAAAGGGTCAACGGTTGTCCAAATGTGTGTTCCTAGTTTGACAGGCATCATTAATTATCCAAACACGTGCTCTTAGTCCAACGGGCATCATAAGTTATCCAAATGTGTGCTCTCAGTCCGACGAGCATCATTAGTTATCCAGGCGCGTGCTCTCAATCCGATAGGCATCATTAGTTTTTCGGACATGTGCTCTGAGTCCCACGGACATCATTAGTTATCCGGACGCGTGCTCTCAGTCCGACGGGCATCATTAGTTATCCGAAAGTGTGCTCTCAATCCAACAGATATCATTTCACACGCATACGCCACTAGCAACAGCATTAAATGTCGTGAGAGCCCTGCCGCCTTAGATTTCAGTGCAAAATGGGATGCCACGCAAGTCATCATTACTAGCACCGGACGCAGAGCAAATGTGCAGTCGTCATGTGTCATGGTCATAATGAGGCACGTCCTTTTTTTAAACAACATCGCTTTGATCCAAGGTTTCATGTATTTAAACTGCTCGGATTCATCGTTCCCACATTTCTTTTTGAAAATTATTTGTTCTTGTCTGCTCTTACTTTGAATTCTCTTCGTTCTTTAATGGAGACTGGTGTAAACAATATTGAGTCTATCCTGACTTCAAATGCCATTGAGTCTTAGTGTGCTTGGTATAGGATTTTGAGCTCTATGGCGCACCTATTGCCAAGCGTGAAGAGTAGAGCTTGTTCCCCACCGAATGGCATATCATAGTATACGAGGTCCATCTAAGAGGGGATCTCCGCTATACAATGGCGCCAAAATCGCATCAGATCATGGCGGCCTTAGGTGTTCCAGTTGTGAGGTTGCAACCAAACGCTCTCCATTACCTAGTATCCTTGTGCGTCTTCACACGTCACCATAGCCTAGAGTTAAACACTATGGCTGTAAAGGTGATTTTTCAGTTTTACCACGGAGCAGATTGGATTTCAATTTCTCCTCATCCGAATTTTGTATTGAGCAGGGAAAATCCTGACTCGACGAAAAGATAGAAGGATCGATATTTTTTTTTTGGCAGTTCCTTCCAAATGGGACATATCCAATGAGTGGGGTCGGGTGTATCCTTTTGCACCAAGGTGTTTGAGTAAGAGAAGGATTCGGTGAAGGTGCTGACAGATCTCATACAGGTAAACATCGGCTCTTTGGATGAGAATAAGAAGAATCGCTGGAGGCCTTTGCACGGGTGAAGTGGGAACCCCACTTAGAGGTGTGGGAAGTGCCCCCTGTGCCATTGGGCTCCAAGAGGAAGCCCAAGAGAAAGTAGAAGCCGATGTGTATCAGTGGCCCCTCCAATAGGGCATATGAGCGGCATGCAGCTTCATCTGGGTTCTCCTCTAATGATGATCAGGCCATTATTGAGCGACTGAAAAGTTCTAGGAAGTCTTCAAGGAGGGCAACCCTTATTATTTCTTCCTCGTCAATCCAAGTTCTCGAGGTTGTCGGGTCTTCTGAGGGAGGTGAGCCTTTTCCCTTCCTAATCCGAACAAGGGTGAAGAAGGAACAATTCTAGAGTCGGCATTTGCTTCAAGTGGGATTCTAGTTGTTACCCCTTTGACGGATGAGAAGCTTGTGTTCGACATCCCAACTGACTTTGCCGAAGATGTCACCTATGAGGTGGGCGAGGTAGGTGAGGCTGCCAATAGGCCTCCTTCCAAAATTTTGAATCCTGTGATCCAAGGAGAGGGCGAAGTTGAAGCGATTGTAGAGGTTGCTAAAGTGCACGGCTTCAAGCCCCCTACGTCTGCGGTCCAAGAAGAGGTCGATGGCAAGGGAACCTTGGAGGCGGTTGATGCACCTAATTCTGAGCCTCGTACATCTGAGGGCTGAGAGGAGGTCGTGGCCAAAGAAGCTGTGGAAGAGACCGAGGTGACCAACTCAGAGCCCTTGGAGCTTGCTGCTCATGATGTTTTGGTGGCCCTACGAAGTGATCATTCCAC
>JAOVVI020014016.1:971-11647 GCA_028571085.2 Nepenthes alata | reverse complement strand
TCCAATGAAAACAACGAGCCACCCCTCTTGGGTAGCACCCTGGATCGCTCTTGAATGACCAAAGCTCCGGCCTTCCTTTTCTGGGCAGCAGTCGCCAGCTCCCACCTGATGGCCGCAAAACCCTCTGGGGTTAGGTAATATCCTTGAGTGAAGAATGTCTGGATCGCCTCCTGAATGTGATCGATCAATTTCTTCTCCTCCTGCTCACTCACGCTCTGTGTGAAGACATCGCTCATCAATCCCCATTTTTTGGGAATATCCCACTCTGGAGGGGCTGCTAAGAAGAAAAAGGGATCCTTCTAATTCTTTGTTGAGTCAAGGTTTGTCCTTCAAAAGCGGAAGCTTGGATAGGGAGACATAGAAATCTAGTCCTCCGACTGGTTGAGGTGAAAGATCACCTTCATCGAGCATGGTCAAAACGCGCAAGCATGGAGGCGAACTAAAACACACTGGGATATCGGTAGTCCACGACATTAGGGTGATGTCGTGCCATAGGAACACCCAGCGCCGAAAAGGTCCCGTTCAAATCTAGCGCCACTGGGAAACGAAGCCCACCCTTTAGGTGGTGCTCGTATATGGTGATAAAGCCCTCGGGGGGCGCATTCGCTCTGCCCTCCTCACCAGGAAGGAGGTAGGCCAAATAACCGGGAATGTGGTGCCTGATCCGCAAAGCTGCAGTGGCGCTTGCTGAAATGACTTACTTGATCTCTTTGACGAATCGTGAGAGAAGTAGAACTCTTCTTCGCCATTGATGCAGGAAGCAAGAGAACACAAAGTATAAATGGTGTCATGGAATGCCGTTTAAATAAGCAACCCAGAAGGATGTCAGGCGGTATCGCGCGGGAAAATTCAAAGGTTGCCCCTAATGTTGGTTGTGATGTGTGTCCCTTCAGCAGGTTGTGACACGTTAATCCAAGGTATCCTGTCATGCTGCTTGACAAACAGCTACTGAACTCGCCGCAGCCGCCTGTTGAATCCCAACCGTCACACTAAGCAATTAATGTAAGGATATCAGTCGTTAGGGATGACGACAACGATAGCTCGTCCAACTTTGAGGCCAGAAGTACAACGCACGACATTCAAAAGCAACATGTTATGACAAATAAATCACTTTATTACAAAGAAATTTTATTGATAAAGTTTCTTTAATAATAAGGCCAACCAGGGACTGCAAAATACAACAATGCTATCTGCACCTATTGGGCTTAGCAGGATCAGAAGACAGGAACTCAGTCAGCTTTGATCGCATTCGAGCACCCTCGTTTTGGGAATCCATGAAGCTCGTAGGAAAGCTAGGCGCCACCAGAGAAGCTATCCTCCGCCTCAATCAGATCCCTTCTTAGAATCATCCCTCTAGCATCGGAGCCAGTTCTTCTCGACAGATTTTCGACCTTAGCTCGGCCTCCAATTGCGCCTAGACAATGTGCTCTTCTTGAAGTCTCTCCCTATGCTAAAGCTCCCTTTGAAGAGTTGCAATCTGACTCTGAGCTTGCACATTGACGTCGGCCAGTTGCGACGACTTCGGCTCCGTTGTCGACCAGGCTTGTTTGAAGTAAGCCGCACGTGCCTGACCCTGTCCGATGTCGGCAACGGCGGCCTGTAGTCGGCTCTCAGCCTCCTCAACTTCTCGCTAGGTACGGTGGATCAATCGATCAACCTCCTCAGGCCCCGGGCGTCGAGAGGAATTGGAAGCCCATTCGGATTCAAGGTCTGGCGGCGCTCTCAGAAGTCTCACTGGTCAAAGGACTGAAGGCCCCGAGTGGCAACCTTTCGCCGCTGTTGTGGCAAGGTCCACCTCGTCATGACCTCTTGGCCCTTGTTCCTCCCATCTCGACTTCTCAGTAGGAGGCTCAAATTTCGAAGAGGAGGACGATCCTGCTGGCTAGCCAAACGGCCCTGGAGCAAAATCGCGCATCTCATTAGCCATTATTGTGATTGTAGCTAAAGGCTTAAAAGAGCAACTGCAGGCTCAGGGTTCACGCCCCACAGTAGTAAACGAATACCCAAAATGAAGAGGAAACTTTTGCGTTTGAATAGCCAAAGTTGCCTGAAGGAAACAGCTTCTTTAACAAAGGAAAGACGTTTCACTGCCCAATGAGATTTCTCCATGTGGCGATGCCCTGAAGCATTGCGCCTTTTTAAAGAAAAGTAATCATGATGCGACGGCCCTGCGGTTCCCAGCGCATTAAATGTGCAGATGCGACTTGATTGACACGGCCTCCATCAGCGACGTCCAGTTATCTGAGATTGGGTGCGAGTAGCACAAGCCCCCAAATGGCTCCCATCAGGCCTTCCTGCAGATGATCCAAATACAGACCTGAGTAATGGATGCCAGCAGAGACAGGCGCAAGCTGCTCGGCACTCAAAATGGACAAGTGATCAGGCATGTATGGTGGCGAGAGAGCCCTTCGGCCCTTGAGTCATACGGAGCAGCAGTAAAGAAAAAATCTAATGGCATAAAACACAAATGCAAATATCGACACTTTTATTCATTGAAGTATTCTTTACAAGGTATAAAGCTTGCGTCAATGCAAGTACAAAAAAAAAAAGAAAAGAAGTGAAGCAAAATACATTGAGCAGAAAAAGAATGGTGTCTGCTGGGAGGGCTCAGTCTGGAGCAAGAATGAGACACCAGAAGGGAGCTCTCCCATTTTGGTAGAGTCTACCCGAACACCGACTCTCCCCTAGCGGGGTGAATAGGATGCCAATCCCTCAGTGCTAACGATACGGGCTCCGCCACAACAAGGGAAAGGCCTTCATCTGGGGTTTTCGAAGCCACGACATGCTGGATGCACAGGCCAGCAGGACCTCAGAATACGCCTCCTCCAGCCAAGCCCTGGGATGACCAGCTACGGCAAGAGCGGGATGACAAGCAGAACACTTCTAGAGAACAGAGACTCAGAATTAGGGCTCTGTCCTCCCGACGCTCCTCCAGCAGCTGAACACCCTGGCCAGGTGGAGAGAAGGCACACAACGATTACAGAGTGGCCAAGCCACTCTCGTTACGACAAGGAAACGTCCGCAAGAAGAGCACGACAACAGGTTTCAAAAGCGGCTAAATGTCTCCCATAGGTTCATCTAATTCCTGTGTGGAACTCTATGGAGTATGAGGCAAGCCAGAGCCCCCACATTGTTTTGCCGGTGAAAAAGTCGGCTTGGGTCTCGAAAGTGTGGGAACCCCCCAATTTATAGCCGCGCAAAAGGCCCAGTGAGCTCCCAAAGGAGCGCACCACCCAACGATTGTTAATCGAAAAACAGGAAAGCTATCAATGCGGGGCCGATTCCCAAGCTGTGAATCTTTCCAAAAAGGGCACCGAATAACTGCAGCGGCTTTAGAAAGCTGGATATTCGCATGGGGAAGGAACGGCGTCCCTGAGAGCCGTAGATTGGCATATCTCGAGAAGGCATACGCAAGCTAGCAGCGGGACCCATCTTTTGACATACCAGGCCTCAGCAATGGACCGTTCCTTGGCATTGGCCTAGTGATGGGTCCAATACGAATCTGGGCTGAAACCAACAAGGCCCAACTGATAGCAAACAAAACCAACCAGTAGGCGGGCCCAACCAGCCGATGGCGACCCAAGAGATTTGGGGCAAGGCCCATTAGGTGCCCTTGACGCATGCCCAATCATCTTCGCCCGCGTCTCTGCTGAAGCGGTTGCAGATTGGCAGTGCAAGAGGCGTTGGCTTAGGGAATGTTTGCTAATAGGAGATGAGGTCAAAGCTTGCAAGCCGCAACGCGAGCCATACTAATAGCAACTCGACCAATCCAAGTAAAGTCAAACAAGTTCGTGTCGGCCACGCCAACGTTCAATGGTTGGCGAATCCTGGCAGGCCACCTGTCGGAAATTCCCGCACCCAAAAGCCTCATCCACGGAGCTTGCAAATATCTTCTCCCTCAGTAGAGATGGGGATCCCCAATTTTGGACAACCTAATCGATGACTTGAGATCCAAAATCGATCCTAGTGCCTTTCACTCATACAAATGACAAAGAATTAGCTCTCTTCCCTCAAATCACTGCTTCAATCCGGTGACCTTAGTGAGCCACTCTCTGCGGTGCAAAAGGGGAGCACAAGCCTCCTCCAAACACCACACACATACTGGCATACGTGTATTTATCATCACGTTTACTTTCACACTTGCATCTTTCCATCCCCTGGGAAAGATTTTTGATTTGAGCGTCGAAGTGTTTACAGTGAAAAAATATCTAGCCGTCCTCTGACTTCTTGTTCATAGTTTATGGTGTGCAGTGCCCAAGTTGAGAGATGCGGAGACCGGACTCATTCGTGATCCACCTGTGGCGAGGAATCCGAAGGCTCCATAATCTGCACAAGAACCCGGACCCAGGAACACATCAATTAGGAAAATAATTTCATAATTTACCAGATTATTTTATTAAATTTAATTCCACAGAAATTAACACCACACGGGTGCCCATTCAAATCAATATTCCAACAAATTTTATCACATTTGGATCAATCAATATATAAAAATGGACTTTTACTAATCTTTTTTCGTCCTTTTTTTGCAAGGTTTTTCTATATGATGAGCGGTCATTATTTGTGAGGAAAATGCTACTTGTTCTACCCATATACACCTATTTATAATTCTTTTTTGTTTTTTGTTTTTACTTGGGGGCACATTGAAATATAACAAATTAAAAAATAGATAATATAAGTCATTCATGCAGGGAGGGTGTTACAGATGAATTATAGGTGGTGGAATGTGTAGTGACATTGTACTTGTAAATACAGAACATTGGTTTTGAATTAACATTGGAAACTATTTTTGCAGCATGTTTGTGCCCAATGTTAAGAGGCTACGCGTGCTGAAGACCTCCAAACTTTTCACTCTGAATCGTGAGTCTGTTCTTTGAATCATATAGAAGACCTCATTGTGTTCTATAGATAAGATTACATATGTCTGATTTTTTTTGAATACCGTCATTATGAAATTATGAATGATCTGTTAAATTTCTGTTTTTTTTTTGAATGGTGCTAGTAAGCAACAGAAGGTACCAATTTGAATGTGTAGATAATTAAGTGCCTTATGGATGTGAAAAAAAAAAAATCATATGCTAATGTTTGGAGAGGAATAGGTGTGTATTTGGCTACGGGACTAATTCCGGGACTACAATTAATTATTGGGAATTTACTGTTGTCTATTTCCGTTTCTTTCTGTTTCTTATTTTGTTACTCTGACACTATTCAGTTTGTTTCCAATTAATTTCATCGGATTCTTATTATTTGTAATTGGGTTGCTATAGTGAATGGCAGAAAAGATATTTTCGTTCTTACTCCCGATTCTTCTCCTCCTATTACTCTCTCTATCTCTCTCATCTCCTTCCTTGCTCACTCTCCCTCTTTTCCCTTTGTATGAACTCCCCTTTCCCTTCCTCATTAGGTTTCTCTCCTCCTTTCCCTTTTCTGTTTGTCTCCCACGCTTCGATTTCAGGCTTCGTCAACGATGCACGCATCATTTTTGGTGCTCTCATTGAAACGAATGGAAAAGGGCATGACGATGCGCGACAAGGCTCTCAAAGCTTCCATCATTAGGATTTTGAAGGAGTTGAAGGCGGTCGCAGCAACTATCCAACAAAATGTAGAAGTTATTACCTCTAATACTTCCACTATTGAGCAAATTCAAACCTACCTTGCTGAAATTTTTCGTTCCTTAACTCAAATTGAGAAACAACCATTGTAGCCCATAAATCCACCGTAACTTCCAAACCCTAATTTGTTCATGGCGCCTTCGTTTGCGAACCCCTAACTTGCTCACACCCTACTATTAATACTCCACACGCAACTAGATGCCCAAATTACCACTCGTTTCAGTTTGCCCAAGCTCAAAATCCTGTTTTTCTCTGCCGAGAATATTATCGGCTGGGTATTCAGATTGAGCTCTTTTTCCACCGCGGCACTCCTCTGGAACAGAAATTACCCATTACTGCCTTCTACATGTCCAGTGACGCCCTTCAATAGTATCAATGAATGCATGCCACTCGATAGCTTTCAACATGAGAAATTTTTTTCGGAGACCTTGAGCTTCGATTTGGGCCATCATCCTACCTGAATCACGGAGCTTCCCTATATAAGTTTTGTTAGAGCACCACGGTTGCAACATACATGGTTGATTTCGATTCCCTCTTTACTCGAACTTCAGGGAAGATATTTGCTCAGAAGTTTTCACATGAGTCTGGCTCTCGATTTGCATCTGTAGCCGCTTCTGATAAAGTACTTGTCCTAGGGATTGAGAGTGATGGCTCTTCAGCCTCTCTCGATCAATTAGAAACTTTTGATGCGGTTTTTTGTGATGCTCAGGCATTGCATGATTTTGTCCCGCAATCCATGAGTTGTGACCAGCAAGAATCTCTTGGTTCCTCACCTGAAGATGTTAAAGTTGATGTAGAAACTTTTGTTGCTTCAAGTGGCCCAAGAACAATTTATCCACCTGGAAATGGGCAGAGGATATACGAAATAAACCCACTGCTGAGAGGTTTTCGTGAACATCTTGATTATTGATTTGCTCAATATAAGAGAATACGGGAATCTATTAACAAACATGAGGGTGGCTTGTAATTATTTTCTTGTGGGTATGAGAAGTTTTGCTTCAACCGTAGTGCCTTCGGGATTACTTACACAGAATGGGTTCTTGGAGTGAAGTTAGCATCATTAATTGGAGACTTCAACAATTGGAATCCTAATACTGATGTGATGACTTGGAATGAGTTTGGTGTTTGGAAGATCTTGTTGCCAAACAATGCAGATGGTTCAGCGCCGATACCCCATGGTTCTTGAGTGAAGATCAACATGGTAGGCTTGACACCTTAGGAAGTTACAGCCGCCTGAACATCCAATTAGAGTGGGTTAACTGCCCACCTATAAAATGCGGCTATAGTAGGCCTACGGGAGAGAGAGAGCCAACGCCTATATTTTAGAAGTCCTCGTCCATGTTCTCAGTGACCTCTCGGACATGACGCCTTCAAGGAGTCATCGTCCGCTTTGACAGGCTTCTCGGACTACTCAAATAAATCCGCGGACCACGAAAGGGAGTGACCCCAACAAACTTCCCCTCCTGACCGAGTGGGAGCAAAGTTAGTAAGACCGTCAATGTCACAACAAGCTTTCAGCTTTTTCTTTCGCAAAATCTTTGTCAACATGTCCGAGCCATTGTCATATGAGCGGACCTTTTCAGTTGATAGCTGCCATTATAAAAAAATAACTCTCACCCAATGATATCGCACGTCAATGTGTTTTGATCGAGAATAGAATGAGGAGTTTTAACATAAGTGAATGTCAATTTGACTATCATAATGGATATCGCATGTCTCTTGCCTTAGACCCAATTCTTAAATGAACCTCTTTATCCAAAGTATCTCTTTGCAGGCCTCGGTCACGGCAATGAACTCTACTTCCGTAGTGGAGAGTGCGATGCACTTCTGCAACTTGGACTGCCAGGAGACTGCCCCTCCTGTAAATTTTACCAAGTATCCGGATGTTAATTTTTGAGAATTAACGTCCCCAGCCATATCGGCGTCCGTGTATGCAAACAGCTGATGCTTCTCTCCTCCAAACTGTAAACCCGTCTTGGAGGTCCTGCGTAGATATTTGAAAATTCACTTTATCGCTGACCAATGCTCAATTCCTGGGTTTGAGAGAAATATGCTTACAAGGCCAACCGCATAAGCAATGTCCAGTCGCGTACACACAGCCGTGTACATCAAACTGCCTACGGCCGAGGAGTAAGAAATCTTACTCATGCGCGCCTTCTCAGTGTTCGAGGACGAACACTGCTGCTTGCTCAGTCTAAAATGGTTGGCCAAAGGGGTACTGACAGGCTTGGAGCTTTCCATGTTGAATCGTTGAAGCACTTTTTCAACATAGCCTTCCTGAGACAGCCAAAACTTCTTGTCCTCTCGGTCGTAAAATATTATGATCCCCAGAATCTGCTTTGTCGGTCCGAGGTATTTCATAGTGAAAGACTGCCCTAGTTGCTCTTTCAGCTCCTTGATTTGAGCACTGCTTTCTTTAGCAATCAACATGTTATCAACATAAAGGAAGATGACAAAGTCGTTTTCAGAAAATCTCTAAATAAAGACGCAGTGGTCCGAAGAAGTCCTATGGTATCCTCGTCCGACCATAACAGACTCAAGCATCCGGTACCACTGTCTCGAAGCTTGTTTCAACTCGTACAAGCTCTTCTTCAAACAACAGACACGTCCTTCCTTCCCCTTGACTTCAAAACCATCTGGTTGCTCAATGTAGATCTCTTCATATAGATATCTATGGAGAAAAGCTGTCCGGACGTTCAGTTGCTCAATCTCTAGATCCAAAGTCGCTGCCAGTCCGGGCACTACACGGACCGAGGACATCTTCACAACAGGTGCAAAGATTTCATCAAAGTCAACACCCTTACGTTGACCAAAGTCATTCACCACAAGTCGTGCCTTATGTCTTAGCTTTCACATGTCCTCGGTCGTCTTCAGCCGGAAGACCCATTTATTCTTTAGGGCCTTTTTGTCCTTGGGTAGCTTAGCCAGTTCAAAGGTATGATTTTCATAAAATGAGGACATTTTCTCCTTCATGGTCTCAAACCATTTATCCTTCTGGGAGCTCCTCGTGGCTTCGCCAAAATCGTCTGATTTTCCAGCATCAGTGAGAATGACATACACACTTGCTAGAAGGAGGACGGACAGACGTCTCTCCTTGGATGACTGTCTCACAGGGGCCACCTTGACCTGTTAAGATGCCAAATCTTCAACCTGATCCTGAGGCGCTGGAACAACCTCATCATGGTTGGCATCCACTCTTGGTTCGTCGACATCGAACACTAGAGACACTGGACGGATAACATCCACAATAATTCTGTCCGTCCGGAAAGTATTGGGCTGAGACTTCTCCTTCCCAATATCCTCAATTGTCTCATCCTCAACAAAGACCACATCTCGGGATCGAACCAGCTTCTTTTCCTTTGGGTCATAGAATCTATACCCAAATTTATTCTCGCTATAGCTCAGAAAGACACATTGCTTTGTCATTGTCTTTGGTTCCAGCTTGGTCTCTCATCTCTCGGAACATGAACAATTGCCTTGCAGCCAAAAGTCTGAAGATGGTTGTAAGCTGATTCCTTCCCTATCCAAATCTTCTCCAAAATGTTTCCTTCTAGAGGCGTACTGGGCGACTGGTTGATCACGTGGGCGGCTGCCTTCAAGGCCTCGGACGACATGGACCTCACCTTTTCCATCACGGTGCGATTAATTCTCTCGGTCACGCCGTTCAGCTGTGACATTTTCGGTGGTGTCTTTTGATGTTTGATGCCGTGAGCTCTGCAAAAGGCATCAAACATTCCAATGTACTCTCCACCGTTGTCGCTCCGTACGACCTTCAACCTCCTCCCAGTCTCATGCTCAACGAGGACATGAAATAGCTCAAAAGTATTCACGACCTCATCCTTGGTCTTCAAAGGGAACAGCCACTGTTTTCTCGAGCAATCGTCAATAAAGGAGACTCACTCATGTGACCGAATCGTTTGTGCCATAGGCTCGAGGACTTCACACTTCTTGTGGCATTCATCTCTGCCTCCTCGGCTTTGGCTTTCAGCATGTCAAGGCCTGAGACCTTTTCTCCTCGGGCAACCATCATGGAACCTTTGCTCAGCCTGTAACTGCCGTCACAAAAGACGCTGTAGTAGCCTTCATCATTAAGCCTTCCAACTGAAATGATATTCATACGAATATCGGGGACGTGTCGGACGTCCCTCAAAATTAGTCGGGCTCCATTGTTCGTCAACAAGGAGACGTCGCCCCGTCCAATGATCTCGGACGTCTCCATGTTGCCCATCTTCAACACTCCTGGGGCACACGAAGTGTAAGTGAAGAACAACTCTCTCCTGGAAGTGACGTGGATGGATACGCCAGAATCCACCACCCAGTCAAAGGCATGCTCGGCCACGTTTACTGAATCTTCAGACTTGCAAGCCAAAAAGAGATCACCTCCTGTGACAACAGAGGCCGATGACTCTTTCTCGTCATGGCTCTTTTCTCCTCTTTCTTTACCAGCATTTTTACGCTTTCACTTATAACAAAATCTTTTAATGTGAGCCACAATGGTGGCACTCCATGTGTTCTAGTACCGAGAATGTGACTTACTCCGCTCTTTGTCTTCAGACTTTGGGCCACGTCCTCGGCTCCTTTCCCTGGATTGGGTGACAATGACCTCGGAGTGCTGAGAGATGGATGGATCCTGAGACCGCTATCTCACTTCCTCGTTTAGCACAGCTTCCTTTGCCATATCCAATGTCACCACACTATCTGGAGCTATATTGGCAATGGCGATCCTCATGATTTTCCATGTGTCCGGGAGGGTTGGTAGGAGCCAGAGTCCGAGTACCTCATCATCAAAATTTATCCCAATGCCATTCAGCCGGTCTACACAGCCGTGAAATTTATTTAGATGGTCGGCGACAGATGAACCATCCTCGTACCGTATCCGCATCAGTCTCATCAAGTGGAAGATTTTGTTATTTTTGGTTTTGGAGGCATAGAGCTTTTGAAGCTTCTCCCAAAGCTGCTTGGCATTCGTCTCTCCGCGAACGTGGTTGTACACGTCGTTTACAAACTGCCGTATGAAACCACATACTTGCTTGTGCTCCAGCGTCCACTGATCGTCCGTTTTTG
>JAOVVI020014015.1:0-11647 GCA_028571085.2 Nepenthes alata | reverse complement strand
AACACTTAAATTTGAGAGAAACATTGAAGTTTTTCCTAAAACTGGTCGTTGGAAAACGGAAGAATACTTGAGATATTTTGAAGGTAAAAACAGAGTGTTCACTTGCAGTAAAGTGTGCATTTTAAAACAGAGTACACTTGCAGTTCTTACTTTGAAAATGGAAGTATGAAATTTAAAGCTTAACGTCCGAAGTAACTTGCCTGAGAGTCGGGCGCCTAATATTTCCGTCTGAAGTTTTTCTCTCCTCCATTTCTTCCTTACTGCTTGCATTTTCCTCAACTAGCACCGGGTTCACTCTCTTCCATCTCCTTGCATCAACCAGTACCGGTTTATATAGAGGATGGGTTTGGTGGAGTTAGTGGGGTAAGTCACTTACTCCGGTACTTCTTTTTAGAGGGTAGGTGGGAGTAACTAGGATAATTTACTTACTCCATTTGGCCGCCGCCCAGTTGGATTTCAACTAAATAATAAAGTTTACTTTTTCTTGAGTCGCCATTAGTTTATTTACCGGTTTTGATTTTCGTCGCACAAGAAGCCGGGTTTGATTTTTTTACACAAGGTGGCCGGTTTGGATTTTGTACTCAAGGGTGGACGGTTTCTTGTTTGCGATTTCAACCTGCAAGCTGGTTCCTATGGCGCACATTGCCGGTTCCAAATATGCATTCTTAATGCCGATTTCAATCTTCATGCTCAAGGGAGGTTGATCTCGTTTTCATTATTCAAGGATGACCGGTTTGATTTTCTTACAAAGGGAAGGCCGATTTCAATTTCACACTTATTGGCCGTTTTGAATTTCTTGCTCCAAGGGTGGCAAGTTTGGATTTTAATACATGGGGAGGCCGATTTCAACTTTATGCAAAGGAAGGTCGGTTAATATTTTAAATTCCAATTTGACCATTAAATTTTGGATCTCACATTTACCGGAACAACAAAAGGAGTCTCTTCTTCCAAGCTAGGGTTGAGCACCTCCCCTAAAAATGAGGTGTAAGAATGGGTACAAATTAGGGTTGATTTTTGAGAAGATCCCTAAGCACTTCTCTCAACAACCTCGTCACACACATCATCAACAATTTTATACACCTCATCATCTTTTGAATGAGATTTAGAGGTAGTTGTGACCTCGTCATCAAGCTGGCCAACGTCAACATGTAGAGGAGACTTTATAAAAATTCACCTCTCTTCCTCTTCACAAATTGAGGTGGCATATTAGCAACTGCCTTATTGCCCAGAACAATTTACCAGCCAACATTGCTTAGAGCATCCTAGGTCAAAAACTTTTCAATCTTATGTAGCTCAGCTGTGTTTTCTTCAATAAATTTGTTCTGAATTAAGCCATATGCCTCTCATTTTCAATGACCGAGCCAGATAATGAAGGGTTGACATCCTTCTAATTTTTGGAGAGAGTCTAATTGAAGGAAATCTCAATAAAAAGAGAATATATCCTTTTAATTCTTAACTGGATTAGTATTCCCCCCACTAATGTTAAACCCATTCCTTAAAGTCAAGAAATTCCAATAATTTTCTTAGATAAACCGGAAAACTACTTTGGTGGTCTGGACGGCTAATGTGAGATTCCGTTGATGGAAAAAAATGCATGAGGCCACAATGCACCTAATGCCATTCAGATGGAAGCGAGCGACCGTAATTTCTAAAGAATTCATAATTTGAACAAATTTTCCAATGAAGGGAATTCAAAAATAATTTTTTAGACGGGCTTCGTAGATAGCAATTAAACCATAATTTAGAGAGTAAGCTCTCTCAATTGATGAAAAAATTTAAAAATAGATGGCAAATGGGATATTATGCTGATCATAAATATCTAGCACGAGATCCATAGTGAGGCGGGTAGCAAACACATTTTTGAGTGCTTCATGGAGCCATCAAGTGCAAAAGATAAAAACAATTAGGTGTCTAAGCAATGAATGAAACGCAAAGAATAATTTAGGGTTTGAAATGGAAGGAGGGAGACGTTATAATCTTGAAAAGGTGAATTAGAGTTGAAGACAAATCGATTAAAGCATTAGGGATAATAAAAAAGTATGCATCTTTTTGTCTTCACTCATACCTAAATGCTGCATTTTGAAATCAAAAGTCGCCTGACAAAATGTTGAAGGTGCTATAAAACATCTTTTCTTCTGCAGAATTAATAATGATGCAGGCATTATTATTTTTAAATTAATAAAATAACTTATCAATAGTTTAGCTCACTTCAAAAGGCAGGCTAATTTAGGTGGGATAATTCAGAACTATTAGTTTTAGGTGGGATAATTTAGAACTATCAATTTAAGGGCCCAAATTTGTCAAAAGTGAGAATTATTAGGGAATTGAACTATTAGAAGAGCCGAACTGTCAGATAATCAAATCACTAAATATCAAATGTTAGAAGACATGCTTATCGGCATGATCGATAAACAATCCTTTTCGAAACATTGATTCGTAGAATTTTCAGATATAAAAAACATTAGTAAAAGACAATTTTCTATTAAGATAAGTTTATAAATCTAAACTTTTATTGACTTACAATCTCGAGTGGGAGAAATGCATATCCAATGAAATGAACAGATTAAAAATTGTGGCCTAAATGTAAAAAATAAAAATTTCTTCTCATTGATATAGTAGCCTATATGCCATGTTGTTACAAGGCAAATAATCAAGTCAAAAGAAAAGAAAGAGAGAAATGGGGACCCATCCAATATCTAAAGTTCAGTGGGCATTATCTTGTACTCTTGAAATGCACTATCCAATCTATCATTCCTGTCGTGTAGTATTACAATGTGTAATTGGATAAGAGACGAAAGATGAAGAGCTAGTTGATGAGCTAGTTGATCTCTTCTAAGTAGGTTTGACCCTATTGATGATCCATAAAGAACAAAAAAGAAACCTTGGGAGAGAGCACTCAGAAGTGGAGTCACCCAAGCTCCGAATGTTAAGTAAAATAAAAAATTGAAGATGAATTTTTATATAAAAGAGGGTAACTAAAATAAATTTTACGAACGTCTCTGGAAGGCTATAAAGCGCTTGGATTTACTTTCTCTTCAAATTTAGTAAGCATGACCTTCTTTAGATTTTGAGATATAAGGTATGAGGGAAGATCAAGCATAACACTGTCAAGTATGGAGGTATATGCTTTCGTTGCTAAACGGATGAGGGAGAGTTCCCTATTTATAATCGAAGCATAACAGAGCATCTTAAGGCAAGCCAGCCCGGTCAAAAGGTTAAAAAATCTTGATTAATAAGGTAGGGAATTAAATTTTGATTGACAAGATCATTAAGCAATTGAGAATCTTTTAGAAAGAGCATGCACAATTGGCTTGACATAGGCACAATAGGTTTTCCGTTTTAACAAACTTGGAGTCTGAATTTAATCTCTGAGTATGGGGGCTAGTGCTAGGCATGGTCTATATACAGTCAATCCGACCCAATAAAATACGTGGCCCATAAGTCGTCAACCCAAAGGTGGTTGTCAGGACAAAGACATTGATTAACATGATATGAGGTTGATTCAGAACTTGGTGTAGACATATAGTTACCGATCGATCAAATGGTCGAATGAGTAGAGTTATTAAATTCGAGAAGATTAATAGCTTGATAGAAGAATAAATTTGGTATAAAATCCTAATATATGGTTATATAAATTGAGAGATGATTAACCATATTTAAACAAACACTAATAGATAAGTATTATCTATTAAATGGTTGCAAAATCATTATAACGGCTAGGACACAAATAATATAACGTTTCAAACAAGCAGCCATATTGATTCTAGGACAAGTTGATTGGCGTCTAGGCCATAAATATAAAATCTCTATTCAATGATAGGGAATCGGAGCTTAGGATTGAGAAAAAAACAAATCTATTTTGTATACTTGTTACAAGTTGTCTCTTTTTCCACTTTCCTAATTTTTGGAGCCATGTCTTCCAAATTCAATCAATTTTTCAATCATTTTTGTTTTCTTTTTAATTTTTTTATTTTTTAGAAAGATTTCTGACTTGAAAATTTAAGAATATATTAAGGAGTGAGTCTTGTATTCTTTTACCTTGTATTAGTTATTGTGATATGTAAGATTCAAATAAAAAAATTTAAAGAAATAACTCAACATAATAAGATATCAATCCTGGTCCATAATATACATTAGAATATATATATATATATCACAAAAAGGTGCAACATTTAGTATTGAAAAGCCCAAGGAGATCGTAGAGCAGAGTAGGTCTAGCTATTCACCGTTCGATCTATAAAGATCTAATGAGTAGTGTTAGGTCCCAATATAAGGACCCATGAAGTTAGGCCCAAAAAAACGGCCCAAGACAAAAAGCCCAAGTTAGCTTGATGCGCTGGGCTGATCAAGCAAACCCAAGAAGTTTCCTTCACCGTAAATAACCAACGGTAACTATGGACGCCCGACAAAACAGTTCGAGAGGTCAAGAAAGCACCCGAGGACCCTTCACAAGAGGCTGAAGATTCTCAAAGGCCTTCTTAGGGCGATTAACATCCGAGAGCCCCATCCTTAAAACGAGTCCGCGAGCTTACAAAGGGGCGGAGCACGCCACACAAGAGCAAGGACCATCTCATACGTAGCCAAAAGTGCCAGCTAAGAACCTTCGCGACTTTCCAAAGAACCTGCAACCATTGCAAGACGTCACCTCCACAGAGCACGCCTAGTCAAATCAGGACTGACGCCTACGGCTTTTGTACCTGACACGTTCAGGCCCTACCAATAGGTGCCAGCGGCGCCAACGGCATGCCAACTGCATACGTCATTATTTCTGGCACAAAAGCAAGCGGACGGACGACCCCTCACGCGTCTAGCATATCTAGTTGGACAGGTGGCAGCCTCTCGGCCGTTCGCCAGCTACCACGGGTCCTCATCCCAAAGGCCAATTTTGCCTATAAATACCCAGCAAAGACCCTTGCCTCAGGGATCCGGACTCCGATTCCGACTCTGACGAAACAAACAAAACTCTGGCTGACACTTGAATCTTCTTCCCACCTTTCGAACGAGAAAGAATGAAGGAGACACAACTTCCCAACGAGAGAACTTCCTGAGGAGATAAACACAAAACAAGAGACAAGGAAGGAATTCCCAAAATTTGTACTCTGTAAGACGTTCATACATAGTGAAGCATTTTAACGGGCCTCAGAGCCTTGTGGTTTTTTCCTCATTCAAAAGGAGGTTTTTCCACGTAAAACCCTCGTCCCTAACCTCTCCTCTCCTCCACACTCCAAACATACTTGTGTTGCTCGGATCCCGAAGATCCCGGACGCAACAAGTAGATTTTAATTTTTTTAAAATATGATATAATGTTTTTAAAAATATTAAAATATACACATAACAATAAAAATAAAATAAAAATTATTTACATTTTTAATTTTTTATTATATTAAAATTTATCGTTAGACTAAGCTAATCATAAGATCAACAGGTGGGCTATGATCCCCGGTTTTCTGGGGGGTGGGAACCGAAAGACAACTTCATAGATAATGACGAGGATCGTAGGATTACTGCAGTCCCTTCAGAGCCTCAGGGTAATATTTAATTTATCCCGTGCGATAGAAAATCTCAAAACCCGATTTGCATTTGTCCGGTAAAATAGTTTTTTTATTATAATAAATTAATACGGTTACCGATAAATACTACTGAAAAAAATGTAAGAAAAAATATTAAATTATTGAGAAACTTTTGTGCATGAAAACGGACCGCACAACGTACAGTTAATAGACATCTATAAAAGTATACCGATAAATAAGACGTAATAAATTTTTAGAAATATAAATATATAATTAATCTGGCTGTACCCATCAAAATTTATGCCTAAAATTTATATTATATTTGGCATTTGAAATGAACATTAACATAGAAGTTAATGGGGGAGGTGGGGGATGGTGACAAGGAGCAAATGGCAGATCCACTACCGATGGCGTGTGGCCGGGGGCAGAGGCTGGCCGCGCCAATAATTATATTTTTAATTAATTAGCGATCAATCGGCTAGTTTTTCTTTTTAAATAAAAAAATAGTTAATAAATATTTTTATTTCAGGTTTTTATTTTTTAATTATTTATAATAATATAAATTAATATTTTTATGCTGCTCCCTCAACTAAGCCATGCTACACGTATTATTAATTATTTTATGAATGAAGTTTACCAGAATCACGCCCAAGCGTTGTTATTTTCGCACACTTAATTGATTTGATAACTAAATGCGACGGATAAGGAGTTGGAAGGGGAACTTTGCCGGGCAATTAAGAGCCGGGCAATAATACCCGGCGAGTGGGACCGTGATAAGCGGGGGAGATTGAAGCCGTGTATTCATGACTGTCGGGACCCACTCCGGTGCATGCTTACGTACAATGTTCATCCTAACAAACCCTGGTTAAAAAGTGCTGTTCAAGATGATCAGTTGAATGCCAGCTCCGACCCTCATCTCTTATAGAAGTTTTATAGTTGTATTCTTCAAATATTAGAGTTTTTATCCTTTTAATATTTGGGAGGTTCGAAGAGTACAAACAAAAAAAAAATTAAATTATTTGAATTATGATATTTTATAATATATTGATAAATATATTATCAATATACAGAAGAAGTAGGAAATAAGCAAGAAAGGAAAACTAAAAAAAAAATAAAACTGATTTGATTCCCAAGTAAGTACCCAAGTTAGCGTTGCATTCACTCAATTTGATCCACCAATGCAAAGTGCTTTAATGGAAGCTCTTCATAAATATGATTTATCTTCTTTTTTTAGATTTGAGAAAAATTTTATATATCTATACTGCAGCGTAGAGTT
Organism: Nepenthes alata; assembly: GCA_028571085.2. NCBI lineage: Eukaryota > Viridiplantae > Streptophyta > Magnoliopsida > Caryophyllales > Nepenthaceae > Nepenthes > Nepenthes alata. The sequence continues at coordinate 4,861 of JAOVVI020014015.1, read as the reverse complement.
TTTAATTTTAACTAAATAAAAGTTATTATAGAGAATTTATATAATATATTTGAACATATATTAGCATATTATTTATAAATCGAATATTAAACCTAATATTCTCAGTTCAAATTACTACATTTCACTATAACAATAAGAAATAATATGTGGTTGATCGACATATGAGTCGTAAAAAGTAGTAACGCGTCCCTAGATCTGAATTATTGTACAGATTAGGGAGCCATTTAATTCCTTCTGACGGATCAAATTGAGGCAGGTCCAATCTCTATTCTTGATAACTTGGATATTACACGCCATAACAAATCAACGAGATGTTAGAGGATGATAAAACTCGCTCCTTAATATATCATTTGATACTCAAATCATAAATTTTTTTATAATGATGAGAAAGATTGGAGATGTAAGGAATGCATGGATGCAACCATAAGAGGGGATTGAGTGTGGACCGGAGGACTAGACTCTGAAGAATGCATTCAATGAGGAGCAGCTTGAGTTATGGTGCACTTGTAGGTTGAGTAGCTTCAGAGAGAATATGCGCTTGTGGGCTAAGTAGTTTGAGACAAGGGGTTCTATGATCCTTCAGAGATATTTGAGGGCAAAGATTGTCAGGTTTCTTTTTTCTTAGGGGTAAAAGGGTATTTATAGAATTAGAACTAGTGTGGCCTCCGCAGCTAACGTCGGCCACCCTAACGAATCCGTTGAATTATTTTTGTGGCTGTACGCCCTAACAGATTGGTTGAATCATTTTTGTGGTTGTACATGGAGCGCATATGATAATTGTGGCAGTTAGGAAACATTCCTTTCCTTTTTAGGATGATACTGGAGGTCATTGTATAGCAATTGCTTTTCAAGGAGATTCGCCACTAAGCCGTAAATGTCATCCTAGGGTAATGCACAATTATGGACAATATTCTAGGAATCTATTGGTGAACTGTTAGGGCCGTATTATGGCAACTTCTTCCTATTTGTTTGCGTTGTACTATCGGGGTTGTCAGCGACCACCCATGAGAGGTGACCATGGGCACATCACTGTGTGCAACCTAAATCGCCCACTCTCTACTGAATAATTTTGAGTCGACCCGTGTGGGCCAACCGCTTTGCCATTCGAGACTTTGACTTAGCAGTCCGCACGATTGGCCTTTGACATTTGAGCTTTTCTCCTTTCGATGGATCGAGCTATCCTCTGTTGCGTGCTCCTGGACCATGACCTTGAGAAAACGTCTGCCGGGCTGCTACTAATTTTCACGGGTTAAGTTTTGGGCTGGCTCGTAGTTCTACTTGACCCATCAGTATATATAATTGTTGTATCTATCAAATAGTTATTTTTTAAACAAGAAAAAAAAAAAAGCAGACAGAATTAAAATATACAGCTTTTAATTTTTGGTCATCTATTCCTATAATCACATCTTGGAGTTTGCAAGGATAATTTGGTATATATTGTCGGAAAATACATAGCGTTGTGACAAAAGAAGTTATCCAAGTGCATTATTCCATCAGCACGTGTGGCATGTGCAGTTGGCTGGAATAACAAATTTTGTTATCGTTCTGTCGGAAAATGTTCTCCATATATTACTTGTGATAGCAGTAATTACTACTATTAACTGTAATTTTGTTCGTTAAAAGGAAATAAGTAATTCCGCCTTTGGTGGTTTATACATATACATATGAGTCAACTTATGAAATTTTAATCCCATTTGGCAATTAAATTATCCTCAATCATTTTCTCCACTCTTATCCCATAATAATATATTATGACAGATATTTGATAATTTATTAAAATAATAAAAAAAATATAACTCATTATAATTTTATTATATATTATTTAAACGGATTTCTTTTCATTAGCCTAATTTTTAAAGAAAAAATGATATTTATGTTATTAAAAGATTATCCAAATTCTTACTTTGCATATAATATAATAGAATTATCTATCATCAGTAAATAGTAAGGATAAGTGATTTTTTTTTTTTTTTATGTTGTGGATGGGGTTTTAACATTTTCGTACAAATTTAAGAAGAACACTCCAAACAAAACCAATGGTTGATTATCAATCTGTTATCTAATGAATTTTTTGCCACCTCATAACAGAAGAGAAATGGCAGAGAAGAAAGAAAATTTGATTTTAAATTCTAGAATTTTAGCCATAGAGTAATGTATATCTATGATGCAGATTTTTTATATTATAAAAAGTTGTGAGATTACGTGATAATTTAAATAATCTATATCAACGTTTTAATTTTATAATGGCTTTCTTACATTTGCTTCTACTCTCCCGATATCTAAGATTTATATTTTTCATATTATAAAAATCATAAAGTAATGTGATGATTTAAATAATTCGTATAAATACTTTAATCTTATAAAATTTTTCTTACATTTACTCCTCATCTACCCCACGATGTCTTCCTCCAAGCAATTGCAAACCTCACCATTTTGTGAGCTCCCTATGCCTGCCATTAATTTATTCTCTTTAGGATATTTTTCGGCTTAGCATGGACGCTGATGCGTCTTCGGATCTGGGTCATCATATGAAAGAGGAGGTTACTTGATCTTTTTTGGTGGGTTGAATTAACCTGGATTTGATTTTCATCCCTCAGAAGCTGGATTCTGTATATCACAAAGAACAAACAAGAGGTTAGAGACTGGCGACACTCACTCTGCAATATATTTTTTGACACTCAAATTAAAAATATTTCTTCAATAGAGAGAAAGATGAAATAAAAAAGAACGCATGGATGTAATTGGGTTAGGGGGATTGAGTGTATTGTAGATGATTAGGTTTTGATTGGTGTACTTGATAGAAAGCGGCTTTCGGAAATATGCACTCTTTGGGAAACGTGGCTTTAGGATGTGATACTCGTAGGGATAGTGGTTTTGCTGGTTCTCATGGTGGAGAAGAAATATTTATAGGGCAAGCGTCTATTTAGCCTTTCTTGGGTCTTACCGTTGGTGATAGTTTCCCTTGTGGATCTACTGAACTATCTTGCAATCACAATGACTGACTATGGTAACTGTAACTATTTGGAAATATTTGATGATCCACAACTGCCATCTTGGAGGTAATGCGCAATCATAGGAGCACAATCATCGGGCTGCATTATGGTAAGTGTTGCCGATTTATATACGTTGAGTTGTGAAGACTATCGGTTGCTCAGTTAGAGAGACAACAGCTAGGGCAGTACATCATATAACCCTAATTATCCGTTTTCTATTGGGTAGTGCCGGGTTGACGAGCTTGGGCCAACCACACTGCCCTCTGAATCTTAGGCTCGAAGGGTTGCGCAGTAGGCCATCGTCATTTTGGCCTTTCTGTTTTTGGTGGCTGAGTTCTTGGGCCAGTTTATGGGTCGTCATACCCATCAAACGCATATTTATGGAGTCGTTTTTTTAAAACAAGGCGGAGATTGGTATTATTGTCTTGATGAATCTCTAGATCTATATTATTGTAAGGGTTAGAAAATTACTCAATATTTTGCATTGGGTCGAATTGGAACTGATCCAATCCCGATCACTTCAAACTTGGGTCCTACACAATACATTTAAAATTAAGAGGTTAAAAAATTGACAGAACTTACTTGTCGGTATATCCTCCGACACATGAGCTAGAAATATTTTTCGGCACAGTAGAAAGATAGGAGAATGCAAGTAGAATGCGTGGATACATTTAATGGGGCATTGAGTGTAGTGGCACGCTTGGCCGAAGGGCAACTTAAAGGTATGTTTGGTCGAGGGACGGTTCATAGGTGCGCTTGATCGAGGGACGATTTAGAGGTACACTCGATTGATGAGCGACTTATAGGCACGCCCAGCTGAAAGGCGGCTTTGAGGTGCTCTCAATCGAGGGGCGGCCTTGGAGACCTAGAGGACTTCGCTCCTACTGAGTGCGCTCAATTAGGGAGCGGCTTACGAAGGTGGAGGATCGAGATCCACTAGGTGAGCCTGGTTAGGGGCAGCTTTAGAGAACTAGACTCTGTAGAGTGTACCCGATTAGGGAGTGGCCTATGGGATTGAGGACGATGCTCATGGTGCACCCGACTGAGGGGGCAGTTTAGAGGAGGATGCTCTCATCGATGGCAATATTGCGGAGAGAGCAACGCCTTCATCATGGGTTAACTGACTAGGGAATGCACTCGTAGGAGAGTGGCTAATTGGAGGATGAATGGGAACTCAAGCACCGACGGTGGAGAGAAAGATGCCCACCTGTCCTTCCCCGATTGTGGAAGGAAGGCGTTCTTACCGCTTTGCTCAACAAGCCACTGACACTGGCTTCGCAGCATGAGAACTTGGAGCAAGAATGAGACTCACACATCCAGCGGTTAAAGCCAGACCTTTGGGCATCTTTGAGAGAATGGCTTACTTCTTCTTCATCTTCTCTCAGACTGCTAGAATATAATATCACGAATGTCTATTTAAATTATTTTAATATTAATTATTATTTTGGATAATTTAAACGTGGTAAAAATTAATTAAATAATATCAAAATTTTAAGAATATTTGGATCAATTGGATTAATGCCCGAGGTGTACCCGTACTATCTGTAATGCTTGGATATTTAAAAAAAAAAAATATATAAATATATATATAAACGTTTTTCGTAATAATAAATATAATAATAATAATAATAATAATAATAATAATAATAAATATTAAAAACGAAAAACGTCCCCCACCCACCTCAGCTTCTTCTTCTTCCTCCCGACCCTCACGGCGCCATCTCCCCCACGTTCTCCCTCCCTCTCGCGATTTCTGTTTCCTCTCCTCTTCTCTCGCTCGCAACGGCTCCAGCCAAAACCGTCGATTTAACGGTGCTCTGGAGATGGGTGTGGGCAGATCTTGGGTGAGGCCGAGAGCAGTGACGGTG
>JAOVVI020014014.1:0-11647 GCA_028571085.2 Nepenthes alata | reverse complement strand
ATAATCAAATATTTTGAAATATAGTCCATTTGTTATTTAGTTTGTAGCATTTCATCGATCACGATTTATATTCTTTTTTATTTAATTTGGTGGTGTAATAAAATAATATTATTAGATTTGATAAGATCTTTTATGTGGGTAAGTATGAACTTGATTTTAACTTTATAGGGGTCCACTTTTTCATAGAAAAGTATTAAAAAATAGTTGATTTGTTAATTACTTTATACTATTTCATCTATTACGATTTATATATTTTTTTTGTTTAATTTAGCGGTGTAATAAAATAATATTATTAGATATGATGAGATCTTTAAGTGAGTAAGTATGAATTAGACTCTAGCTCTATAGGATCTTCAATTTCTAATAGAAAAGTACCATAAAAGATTGAGCTTCCAGCTAGTCAATATCATACTATAGTCAACTTGTTATTTATTTTTATAAAATTTCTTTTATTGTGATATATATTTTATAAGAATTGGTGTTATAATAAAAGAATATTATAGGGTTTGATAAAAATTTGAATTTGGTTAGATAAATGTTGCCTCTATAAGGGCTCATCATTCGTTTTTTCATACAAAAGCATCTTATATAATGGGTTTTAAATGGGTTAGTATGATCTAGATTTTATTTTTATAGGAGATTCACCTTCTTATGGGAAAAGTATCTTAGTAGAATGGGTTTTTAACTAAATAAAATTATATTGTGGTCAATTTGTTATTCTATTTTTCAACATTTCTTTTATTGTGATCAATATTTTTATCTGAATTAGTGTTATATTAGAAGAATATTATAAGGTCTGATAAAATTTTAAATTTAATCAGTTAAAGTATAAGATAGATGTTACATACATTATTAGATATAGTGAGATCTTTAAGTGGGTAAGTATGAACTAAATTCTAACTCTATAGAGGGTCCACTTTCTCATAGAAAAGTATTGAAAAATAATCTATTTATTATTTACTTTATATCATTTCATCTATTGCGATTTTTATTCTTTTTTATTTAATTATTTGTGTAATAAAATTACGTTATTAGATATGATGAGATCTTTAAGTGGGTAAGTATGAACTAGATTCTAACTTTATAGGAGGTCCACTTTCACATAGAAAAGTATCTTAAAGAATGAGCTTCGAACTAGTTAATATTATACTATAGTTGACTTGTTATTTGTTTTTACAAACTTTTTTTTATTGTGATATATTTTTTTATATGAATTGGTATCATGATAAAAGAATATTATAGGGTTTGATAAAATTTTGAATTTGGCTAGTTGAATTATGAGATAATTGTTGCCTCTATAAGGGCTCATCTATCATTTTTCTATAGAAAAGTATCTTATAGAATGAGTTTTAAATTGGTTAGCATGAACTAGATTTTATTATTATAGGGTGTTCACTTTCTAATGAGAATAGTATATTGTAGGATGAGCTTCTAGCTACATGAAATTATGTTGTGGTCAACTTGTTATTTTATTTTGTGGCATTTCTTTTATTGTGATCAAATTTTTCATCTGAACTAGTGTTATAATAGAAGAATATTATTAGGTTTGATAAAATTTAAAAATTGATCAGTTAAAGTATAAGATAGATGTTGCCTCTGTAAGGGATTAATATTTACGGTATGTTTGGTTGTTAAAATAGAATAAAGTGGGAATCGAATAGTTATTTTTAGGGAATAGAATAGGATGAGAATATAGTTAAAAATATTATTCCCATGTTTAATTGTTAGAATTGAATAAGATAGAAATTAGTATTTTATTATTTAATTTGTAGAATAATATGATGAATAATGTGAAAATAGAGATAATAATAATAATAATAATAATATGTATGAATATTTATTTTTGATTAAATTTATAATCAAATTGAGGAATATCTATTCTCAAGGAATAAAAATTTTATTTTTTCTTTATTCCTTCCAACCAAATATAAGGTTATTTTCTTATGCAGAAATACTTTATGGTAAGGGTTTCCAACTAATTAAGGTTAACAAAAAACTCTTTTGAACTCTTTTTATTATTAGCTAAAATAATATATTAATACTTTTTTAGATCTATACATCAAAAAATTTTTTAAAAATGATAGCCAATGTCATTCTTATTTTTTTAATCTTTAGGGGATAAGAATAATATCAGTTTATTGAGCCTTTCCTTGTCTTCATATTGGATGAAAAAAATGGTTAGAAGGACAAAAAACTAGCTAATCATATAAAGGTACCAAACTAGTTTAACTAGCAAATAGAACAGTACTTTTGATATTTAATCAAATATTTGGAAAAATGGTCAATTTGTTATTTACTTTGTACCATTTTATCTATAATGATTTATATATTTTTTCATTTAATTTAGCAGTGTAACAAAATAATATTATTAAATATGATAAAATCTTTAAATGGGTAAGTATAAACTAGATTCTAACTCTATAGAGGGTCCACTTTCTCATAGAAAGTATTAAAAAATAGTCCATTTGTTATTTACTTTGTAACATTTCATCTATACTTGAAGGATATTTCGATCATTCAACTTTTGCTTTTAATCTGTATGTATTAACAGACACATTCAAATTTATTCTTTTTTTATTTAATTTAGCAGTGTAACAAAATAACATTATTAGATATGGTGAGATCTTTAAGTAGGTAAGTATAAACTAGATTCTAACTCTATAGAGATGGCCCACTTTCTCATAGAAAGTATTGAAAAATAGCCCATTTGTTATTTACTTCGTAACATTTCATCTATACTTGAAGGAGATTTTGATCATTCAACTTTCGCTTTTAATCTGTATGCATTAACAGACACATTCAAATTTATTCTTTTTTCATTTAATTTAGCAGTGTAACAAAATAACATTATTAGACATGGTGAAATCTTTAAGTGAGTAAGTATGAACTCGATTCTAACTCTATAAATGGTTCACTTACTTGTAGAAAAGTACCTTAAAGATTGAATTTTTAACTTGTCAATATGATACTATAGTCAACTTGTTATTTATTTTTGTAAAAGTTTTTTAATTGTGATATATGTTTTATATGAATTGGTGTTATAATAAAAGAATATTATAGGGTTTGATAAAAATTTTAATTTGGCCAGTTAAAGTAAGAGATAAATGCTGCCTCTATAAGAGTTTATCGTTCGTTTTTTTATAGAAACGTATCTTATAGAATTAGTTTTTAGTTAATTAAAGTTACTATGGTCCAATTGTTATTTATTTCATAGCATTTTATCTATTATGATCTATATTTTTTTCTAATTTTGTGGTATAATAAAATAATTCTATCACATCTTATAAAATTTTTATATAGAATTTGATTGATTGATTGATTAATTTTTTAAAAAAATTTAATAAATTTTTTCTATAAATAAAAAAATGTATATTAATCACAAAAATTATCGGATATAATTTCTCATCAAAGACACCATATACCTTATTATAAATAATCAAAATTTATTATTACTTTTTTATTTATTTTTTAAATTTGATTATTATTTATAAGTTAAAATTTTTATTTGGTTAAATTATTATTATTAAATTAAATTTAATCTTTCAACAATATAATGTTATAGAAATGCCTGTCTCTTTCTATGATAGAAATAATTAATTATTATTTAAAATTTTAAATTATTTATATTAAAATAATAAAATTATAACTATATATTTAAAATTAAGTTATTAAAATTTGAAAAATATAAAGACAATAAATAATTTTTAAAAATTAAAAATTTGAAAAGCTACCGTCAAAATAGCAGTCGTTTTCCCGCATGTCCAAACTGCGGCCTCCCTCCCTCCCCAGTCCTCAAAAGGCCATCGCCAGCGCAGCAGAAATCAACACCCTCGTGCTGTATCTTCTCTCCTTCCTCGGTTTCTGTCCCTGTCTTCGCCGCTGCCGTCTGCGTTCCTCTCAGCCCCGATACTACCTGATGTTGCCCTACGGAACCATCGGAGAAGCGGAGGCAGCGCTGAACCGAACATTGACGTTCGCCGAAACGCTGTGGTTCAATTATTCGGTGGACAAGTCCGATTATTTTCTGTACTGTCATACCATTCTCTTCCTCTTCGCCGTCTTCTCTCTCGCTCCTCTCCCCTTGGTCATCATCGAGCTCCTCCGCTCCTCCAACTTCGAGCCGTTCAAAATCCAGCCGAAAGTTAGGCTGTCCTTCGCCGAAATGTTCTCCTGCTATAAGATCGTCATGAAGTTGTTCTTCCTCGTTGTTGGTCCTCTTCAACTAATTTCTTACCCTTCCGTCAAAGTAAATTATCTCATTTCCAATTTTCACTTTGGAAATATCTGAATTACATTTCAAGTTTGTACGCACTTGACCAAAATTTGACGTGCATTTCGATTTCGGTCGTGCTGATTTTTCTACATTTTCTTTGGTCCGTTAATTAAAAGCATCTGGAAGCAAGAATTATGAGGAAAAAGTTCATACATCAATTATTATGATTTGTAATTGATATGTCACTAATGCAGAATTTGCGATTTTATGTACAGAATTGGAATGACAATGGACTTGGATTGATATTTTCATTTGGAATTCTGTGGAATTTCAGTTTCCTGTTTCATTAACAATCTTGTTGGAATTTTGCAGAATTATATTTTCTGTTTTTTTTTTTAGTAAAGAAATGTTATCTTCTGATATTTATTGTTGCTGTTTGGGGCGGTTTGGCAGTTCATTGGAATAAGGACGGGATTACCATTGCCATCCCTGGGGGAGATTCTAATGCAATTAATTGTGTACTTTGTGGTCGAGGACTACTCTAATTATTGGATACATAGATGGTTGCATTGCAAATGGGGTTACGAGAAGATCCACAGGGTGCATCATGAGTACACCGCGCCGATCGGGTTTGCTGCACCCTACGCTCACTGGGCGGAGGTTTTGATTCTTGGGATTCCTTCATTTCTTGGACCAGCAATGGTTCCAGGCCACTTGATTACATTTTGGTTGTGGATTTCTCTCAGGCAGATCGAGGCCATTGAAACGCACAGTGGGTACGCATGCTAATGCCCCTTTCCTTTTCCACTTGATGATTGCTTCTGATCTGTGACAAGTCATGCTGAGGCCTAATAGTTGAATTTTTTTTATCTCCTTTTGTTCGTGCTTCGTTTGGCTTTCGGAAAAGTTGATTTTGGATGAGAGGGATTCTCACTAGTGTCCTAGTACTTTTTCTTACCCGAAAAAAAGGACATGATCGAGTATCGTTTCTTTTCATTCGCCTTTTTACTACTTTTTTGAATTTCACCTTCACTTTTCTACTCAAAACTGTATTATTTGGTCAGATGATTTATCCTAAACTAATTTTTTATTTGTTTATCAGCTATTGACCTGTACAAGAATACCAATTGTGGCGTTCATCATTGTCGCCTTATTTGATTCTTCTGAGGTCCAGCTTCATTTCTGTGGGAAATAATATGCTCAGATTTGTAGTTAGTGTTTTGCAATTGAGATGAAACGCATGGTGGTCCATTGAGTCTTTGGTATTGGGATTTTGGAAGTCCAATTGAATATTAAGCTATCATTATTTGCAGACAATTAGCTTTTATGGAGTGAAATTGATAATTGCCTATGAGTGACTTGGAATTAGATGATTTTCTAGCTCATGTTCTTGGGATAAGTTGGCTCCTTTTGTGTTAGACTAAGATGTGGATTGTTGGTTTTGTGAATTCGTGTATCTGTTCTTGGGATATGTTGATTACTTACCCAAAAAAGTTGGTTCTTTACATGGTGCTAGAGGCGTAGAGCACTTTTTAATTAAGTGCTTATAATCTTATTCGTAAAACCCGTTACTTAAAAAAAAATTCTCAATTTCTGCATATCTAGAAGGCTTGTTGATATCAAATACAATCAAGGAGGAATCATTCCATGATATCCGTTGCCTGAGTGGCTTAGTGGCATCCCAATGTGGGCATTGAACATGCATTTACTTGTGTTGTTCAATACATAAATTACAGCTATCTCTTGTTTACTGATTTGATATTTCTCTTTATTTGTACACATATTAGGACAGTTTGTGGGCACTTACAGGGAACACTGGCAGCATTATAAGGAATGTCATCATCTAAATATTAGAATTTTCCTTAGTTTGATCAATGACCTTATGAAGAATCACATCTTGCTTAAATTTTCCACATTGTTTGATTTGTAAGACACAGTAAGCTTGTAAAAAAAAAACTAATGTATTTAAGCTATAAAGTGACCATTCATCTTTAAACTTGCTACTGCTGCAAGGTGACTGCCTAATTGTTGGAACGGCTCACAGTCCAGAAATATTCACCATGCAAAATTCAACCTCTTTTTCAGGAGTTAAAGGTTGTTTATGATTAGATTTTAATGTGGTAAATGTAGTCAAAGGTGTCGCATGTCATTTGAACTGTGCATAGTTGATTTCTTCTGTCACTATGCACCTTTATAGAGATGATTAAGAATGCTCCCAAAAAATCGATTGGAAGTTAGATGCTAGAAAATGACATAGTGAAAGCATCGTAGTGTGCACATGACTGGAAAGATTTTAGTTGAAGTAAGGGTTACTGCAAAAATTAGCAACCTAACTTGTGTTGGGATTCACACGGCACAGCAGAATATGAATTTTCCAAAAATGTCAGCCACCATTTTATCTTAATTGAATACGAGGGACAAAAATATGTGACCGAACATGCACACGTTGCACTATCAATTTTTCGTGGAAACCCTTCTCCAATAAGAAAAAACTATATGAAATTATGTCCAAACAATTTTCACTATAATGAGATTTGGTTACAAATAATCTCCTTCGAACAAGAACCTTCACAACCACAATCCGTGTAAAGAACTAGTTAATACTATTTCAATAACCTAACAACCGTACAAGAAAATATAATGAAAAAACGAACAATATATCGGTAATGCATTCTACAAATAAAGATAGAATAACATATTTGAACTTGACAGATGATGATACTCGAAACGGACCTCGAATGGGTATTCAAATTTTTTCTTTCTTTTCTTTACTCTTTTTTCTCTCTCTTTGTACAGCTCTCCTTGTGCAAAATGGCTCTCAGAATTATTGCCCTAAAATCAGAATATGATATTTTGAACCTGTGTTGGCACACGAGCATTGGATGTGTGCCCATCAAGCATGAGCCTTTCAATGAACCCACGCACGTGCACAGTACAAGCGTGAACTCCACTGCTTTTCACAAACCTTTAGCATGCATCAGGAACCCTTTATTTTGTTCATGATGGCACATGCACCCATTATATACCAATCTCTGCGCCATTAAAAATGCCTTTGCTTGGACGAATCTTTGCACCAATATTGAGTGAATTACCAGATAACATGTCTAATGAGTATAATACTCACAAGAAAAAAAACCAAAATCCAACACTATAATCTTTGATAATGGGCGTTTTATAATCACTTTCAACTTGTTATTGAGACATTCAGGCACTTGCTGGAGCGTTAAACTGATGGAAAATGACAATCAAATTGACAACCTTTTCTCCTTATTGAATGGGTTGGGCTTTTACTGTTCATAAAGTCCTCTTTCTCAGTGGCACTATTACTTCCATATTCCCGTAGATAATTATGTTCATACAGTTTGGAAAACTTGGCTCTTCTCTGTGAAAACTTGGCTTTTCAGAAAAGAAATTACAAGCATTCTGTTATGTAGACTTAATTGTTGCCTTTTTTCCTAAGCTGCATGCTTTCTACTGAGAAATTGCAAGCACAATGAGAGTTATCATCTTGTAGGTTTGATTTGCCATGGACTCCCACAAAGTATATCCCATTTTATGGAGGAGCTGAGTATCATGATTATCATCATTACGTTGGAGGGCAAAGCCAGAGCAACTTTGCTTCAGTGTTCACTTATTGCGATTACATTTATGGAACTGATAAGGTTATTTTTATGATTTTTTTAGGGTAACAACTTCCTGTTCTTGTTAATTTGGATTAAGATGATGTTCTCTGATGTCATTCTGGTTTGTTTCTTCAGGGATTTCGGTATCATAAGAATCTCCTTGCAAAGGTATTGCCAATGGAAATTATAGTCTGGGGCCAATTAGAATACAAATAATTTCTCTGTACATTTTTTCTCCTGAGCAGATAAAGCATCGTGAAACATTTTCTCCCCTTTAAATTAGCCATTATGACTTTGGATGCCCTTTTTGTTTTTTGTTTTGTTAAATACCACTCTTAGTATAAGTTTGCTATAATTATTTGAACCTGTGAGAAGGTGATATAATAATACATAATATAAAATAACAATTATAAATAATAAAGCATAATATTTCACATAAAAATTTCCTTTTTAAATGAGGAAAAAAATCTCAAGACTATGAGTTTGAAAAATATTTGCTATGCGATGAGTTTTGGTTAAAAAACTCCCAACAAACACAATGATACTTGCTTTATAATGATAAATCCAAACAATAAAAAACACAAAAGCAAACAAGAAGAAATTGATTGCTAAATGTTCTTCAGAACAATAAGAATAATATATCCAAGGTCAGTAGAAAATGGAATACGATTCAAAATCTAAACAGATGAGTAAATATACTCTTCTTCATTTTCTTACTCTTCATCTTTGTTTTCTCATTGTGTCGTTCATGGACTTGAAAAGAATTGCATTGAACGATCTAAAACCGCGCCATGATGATTTATAATAGTATCAGTACACGAGAGCTCCTTAGGCACACATTAGGTGTGGACTTATTGGACAAATGACACGAAAGCGCCTGCCAGATATGCATTAACGTCAACATTTTCGGGCAAATCACACACGTGTGCCCCGTAGGTGCGTATCAGGTGCTACTCTTCTACATTAACAGCACACATGTTCTATTCAGGCACTCATCATGCGTCATTTAGAAATTTACTCTGCTCGAGCTAAGTCTTATGTAAGATTGAGAGTACCACCGGATAACATATTAATAGGTGTATGATTTACAAGGAAGTGATACAAATCCCAACAAAACTCACAAGAAAATAACCTAAAATTCAATCACCTAGTTCATAATTGATTAATCACCGAGGTCGTTCTCCATTGTCGAACTAATTTTAGTTTCTTCTTGATCTAATGCAGCTGAAAGAGGTATCGGAAAGCGGCCGTCAACAAAATGGAGGCTCATACAATTTCCATATGCCCAACCCCAAATCGGAGTAGCGCTCTGCAGATTTTCTGATATGTTTGTTTGGCCTTTTCTACGCATTCCAACAGAGACAAGTACGCATCCGGTTTTTATTTTTCCTCTGTAATAGTTTGTTAGCAATATGCATGATGCCGGTTCACATTGTATGTATTTAAATAGGAACCTATTTTTATATAGTCTTAAATTTAATTATCAGATTTAATGTATGGTATTGCTGTTTTCATGCGTTACTCTATTATTATGTTCTTGCAGCTCAAAAATCCTTAGAACAGAGCAATGAACTGCATAATTACAATGAGATCATGTTTATGAGTTTTCATTGCTTGTGAGATATATTCTCTTTCTTATACATTCATAGTTGTGGGATTATTATGATGTGATATTAATAATTTAGATAGATCGGCGCATATTATGTCAATTCATTTTGAATGTTATTGATCTAATGGTTATTAAGCGTGGCAGGCACTCTGACACTTATGTAGATCTGAATGATATGAGTTTACAATATAAATTTACGGTGGTAGTTATTAAATACTATATAAATCATATAAAAGTTGGTGTGGTATAAGCGATTTGGGTCGATCGGTGCATATTATGTCGACTCATTATGAATGTTACTGATCTAATGATTATTATGTACAGTAGACACTATGACAAATATGCAGGTGTTCAATGAGATGGATTTATGATATAACTCTACGGTGGTAGCTATTAGATACTGTATGAATTATGTAAATATCAGTGTTGTATTAGTGATCTGTATAATTCGGTACTAGGCCAATCGAGTTACTTCCAAATGATTAAACTTCCAAATGATTGAATTAGTGAGCAATCGAGTTACTCAATTGTTAGGTTTACTAAATTTCAAAGATTTGAATGGCCAGATGATAAATTAAATAGGATAGTTAATCTTATCGAATCGTTAAATAAACTGATGAATTATTTTAACCAAATGGTTAAAACAAGCAATTAGTTAATACACTCTAAGGATAAGTATTATATTTAGAGTATACCAAATAGTTAAAATTATTTAATTTTTAATTAGAACAATTGTTCAAATTATCTATTATTTATCTTTAGAAAATCAACACTTACTGGCAATATGATTATAAATATGTTCCCTTCTTTTAAAAAAAGGGGAGAATCTGAAAAATAAATATAGAGCTCTATCTCTCTTGATACTTGAAAATTTACAAATTACGGAGCTAAATCCTTTATTTTTTTACTCTATCACACCCTTATTTTTCTTACTACTTTTCTATTTTTTTTAGAAAAAGTTACTAATTTGAGTATCAAATGATATATCAGAGAGTGAATCGTATATTATTTAATCTTTTATTTGATATTATGATATATAAAATTCGGATAAAAAGATTATATAATTTAACTTGACTTTATTCAAACTATTATTTAAATTTAATGTACCCATCATCAGTATCATCTTTAAAAAGTAATTAAGATGTTCAGTCATATTTTATTTTGATCATACCTACTAAAAAACCTCTTTTGTCTTTGTCAAACTCAAAAAAAATGGTAAAAACAAGAACGACAAAGGAGGCAAGGACCTATCTGATCTGGTACGGAAGAATGTCTCCAATAAAGAAGAGGCAATGCCCTATGGAATAGAGGAATCCCAAAACCTAGAAATCCATGTGAATCCCCAAAACCCATATAACTCAAACATAATGACATATAATGAATATCAAACCTTCTAACAATATATATATATGGGTATTTTCTGATTCAAATAAAGTAGCCCTTGTTATAAAAGGCCCAAGTGCTGGTTTAACAAAGGTAGGAGAGCCGAATACTATTAGAACCCTTTTTTATTCAACAATAATAGGAATATTAATTATTAGTATGTCTTCATATAAAGAATCCTACTTCTTATTTATTAAAAATATTAGAAAATCTCTCTTTTAAAATTTAAAGTAGGTATCTTATCTAATGATCTAGCAGGAGAAGTGACAATAACCAGGGTTGATAGACGTGTAAATCCTTTTACTTTCATCTCCACTATAACCTCAGCTATACAATTCTTAAAAACTTCATTGATAATTTCTAAAATTTCATCATCATCCAAATAAGAAAATTGATAAAGTTGTGGCATGAATGTTGAGCTGATCGATACAAATCTTTCGAGGAGAATATATAAAAATGCCTTTTTTCCTTTTAAATAGACAATGAGGCAAATCCGCAACAACTTCCTCTCCACTGACAACATATCAGTTAACAGCATCCAATGCAACTTGTGTTAAAAAATTATCAATTTCGTGCAACTCGATTGCGTATTCTTTTACTAGATTAGTTTAGGATCTAGTGATAGAAAGTTCGTTATCAAGAATCGAACCAAAAAATGTTGGGTTAATATTACCCCAATTATTTGACTAAATATAATTATTGGAAAATTTAATATAAAGAATTTATCTTTCCAATTATTTATCAAATTCGGATTTCATCCACTTTTTTAAACTTCTTTGTAATAGCTAAAGATATCTAATTGCTTTTTTAATTAAATAA
>JAOVVI020014013.1:0-11647 GCA_028571085.2 Nepenthes alata | reverse complement strand
TGATTGTGAGAAGATGTGCACAATCTGTCCTCGATTAAAGCCCCCATTCCGTTAAGTAATAAGTAAAAGAAGCTATGTTGTGACCGGCCCTGTTGTACATTTGAATAATATCTGTTCTAGCTTTCTGATTTGCTTTTGTCCGATCTCTATCTTATGATATTTATGCTACATGATTTCCGTTCTAAGTGTTTCTGCATGATTTTGGTTAAATGATATTTCATATATATATCTGTAACTGTTAACAGCACAAACATTTTATAAAAAATCTGTATGTACCTTGTTGAGCTCCGACTCACTGTTTTCTGTTTTTTTCCCTTCAGATGAAAGTTTAGAACTCGTGCCTGACGAGATGGAGTGACTAGAGCCTATTTAAGGAATTGTAAGAATTCAAAAGCATACATTTGGACAACCGTCACGAAAAAGCAATTTATGTAATAATCTGTTAAAATTGATAAACTTTTGTGATTAGCCACTCATGGCCATATGTATTCAGGAATGAGCTTTTATGGGAATGAATATGAATATTTTTGCAGAGTATTAGATTGACTTCCGCTATATATTTGATGACTAATATGTATGAGACCTAGTTAGCATCTATGATCCTGTAATTTTGACAACACGATCGGCCCAGACCAGACCACTGAAGCCTTGGTGTCAGTTCCGAGAGGCCGTTGGCGGAATACAAAAAAAAATCTGTTCCATCACATAGATCCTAGAAAAATAACCACAACTTGATCCTATTTGTTCCTTGCATAAATGTTTCTTTCGGTGACATGAGATTTGGAGAGATTGACCACAAGATTCTTCGATACTTCACTCTTGGTGCAGAGATTGTTTTGAATCCCATGACTACCGTGTTTGGTGAGAGGGTTGCACAAGACAAGGTTATGGCCTGCGTTGATAAGTTCCTCTCCACTCCTACATAAAATTTCATTCTCTTGGGGGATTATCAATTGGTGGAGGAGCTAGCCAATTTTGACAGGAAGAGGATTCCTGAACGAGTTGAACATGCTAGAGGAGCCAATGCTACGTATTTTTTTGAGGTTATGCATGAGCATTCCTCCATCATATGCTTCGATTTCCTATGGGCTCCTAGTTTCTCAGCTCCTGTGATTGTCCGATTCTCTACTGCAGTTGCTAGAGATTCACCTTTGGGCGGGGGTTTGTTTAGTTGGCTGAATGGAGAGAAGAGCAATTCACTTCCTCCACTGGAGTTTCCAATCGAAGGCATCAGCCTCCCACCTTCATTACCAAATTACATTGTGCTGATCAAGACAAAGATAACTACTCTTTCTAATGATGTTAAAATAGCCCTGATATGTCACCTAATCCTGCTGCTATAATAGGGTTATTTGTTGATTGTGATTCTATATATGAGACACATATCAATTGTGGGACCATACACTTATTGGAATAAAGGGCTTTCAAGAGCACCTCTAACCGAAGCCACTTGCGCATAGTTAGAGAATTGGAGGCAATTGGTGGAAGCATGAATGCCTCAGCATCTCGGGAGCTGATATGTTATTCGTTTGATGCTTTGAAGACATATGTTCCACCAATGGACGAGTTGCTTGTCGATTGTGTAAGAAACTCCATGTTCTTGGACTGGGTAGTGAATGGACGGCTGCAAAAAGTGAGAGAAGAGCTTGGAGAGATTTCCAACAATTTCTAAGGTTTACTCCTCAAGGCACTTCATTCGGCTGGCTATTCTGGCGCATTAGCCAATCCTCTATTATCTTTTGAAGCAGCTTTGAGCAGATTAACTGACACCATTATGGAGGAATTTGTCAATGAAAATTACACTGCCCCTAGGATGGTCCTTGCCACATCTGGGGTCGAACATGAAGAGCTTTTATCAATTGCAAAGCCATTTCTTTCTGGCCTTTCAAATGCTCCCTAGCCCAAGGAGCCAAAATCTTTATATGTTGGGAAAGATTACCACTGCTTGGTTGATGTAGATAACAGTCATGTTGCTTTGGCTTTTGAGATTCCCAGTAGCTAGAGAAATGAGAAAGAATCTATCCTTGCAATTGTTCTTTAGATGCTAATTGGTAGTGGAGGTTCCTTCTCTACTAGGGTTCCTAGAAAAGGCATGCATTCAAGGCTATATCACCTCATCCTTAACGAGTATCAACAAATTCAGTCATTTTCGGCAGTTAATAGCATATACAACTTTACTAAGATCTTTGGCATATATGATTCCACGGGCACTGACTATGTGGGAAAGACAGTCTCCTTAGCTATAGGGAAACTCATTTCTGGAGTAACTCCTGGACAAGTTCATCAGGTAGAGCTTTACTGTGCAAAATAGGCCACCAAATCTGCTATTTTGATGTCGAGGGCGGTTGCCTCTGAAAATATAGGAAGGCAAATTTTGACGTATGGAGAAAGGAAGCCTTTGGATGACTCATTGAAGGCTAAGGACGCTATCTTCATTCCAATTGAAGGAAGCAGTAGCCATGTTAAGTGGGAAGAGCTTTTGGTGGAATCGACATGGTTGGTAGCATTTTCAAAAGAGCTCTAGAGGCCTTATGCCAAATTTATTCTCCACTTACTTGCCCAATTGCCATCTCAACAGAATGCCTTAGCTACGTGGAAGGCGGCCACAACACTTCACTATGATTTTTTCCTTATTCAACCATGAGGACAATGTTCTTATAATGGAGAGGGTAATGTTACATGTCCGATTGATCCTTCCCAACGGCCTCTCGAATTCGGCACGGATCATGAGCTACTTGTGCTTTCTATTATTTTTGGGTTATTCGATTTTGCCATCCAGCCATCGTCCAAGCTCCACAATTACATCTAACTGTGCAATACACGTTAATTAGGCAATATTCTCCCCACATGCACGTGCACTGCTTTTATTTATGTTTTCCTCGTTCCCCTGCTGCTTTAGTTTGCTAATACCTCTTCCCCTATTTAATTGAAATTGTTACAAGCCATGTGGGCCACCACACACATTACTGTATAAAGTTCATCGCTATGCTGGGCAGAAATATAAAAAAATTGTCCATTCTGTTTCTTATCTCTCTTGTCTCCCTCTCTCTCCCTCCCTCCCTCTCGATCTCGATCTCACTCGAACCTCGGTCTGACTCACCTTGGCTCCTTGCCTCACCTCGAGTCATTGGTGCTCTCTCTTTCTTATTCTGTCGACTCTATCTCTCTATCTCTATCTCTCGATTTTTCATTCGTGTTCCTTTTTTATCCTTTACTTGATCCCCCTTCTCTTATTTCTCATTTGTGATTTCGTCTTCTTCTTATATTACACCGTTGAAGCACGCATAAAAAATAAACCGTCTATCAACCACTATTATTTTAACTGAAATATATAGTCCACTAAATTAATCCCACGTGACGGGTTTTTCCGTAATCGATGGTGGAAAAATGGTATATATATTTTTTGAAATTTTAAAATAAAAATGCGAATCAATATAAATATTTAGGTAATAGGGATCGACTCCGTCGTCGACGTCGGCAGCTTTGAGGCTAGTAGCAATCAGCCGGTGGGCTAGCTGTACGTGGAATTCAGGGGGGGGTGTCTATGGAATAAAGTTTATCGGGTCAACTTGGCAACTGCTGCTCTAGAATTTGCGAAGGATCAGTACAATTGTATATGATTTCTTCTTCATCAACCTCCCAAAAACGTCTTACGGTCCTCACATTAATCTTCCTCATTGTTCAGCATTTTCTTCCTCCTCTCTTCTTTTCTCTCTATGAATCACCTAACACAGGCTGCCAAATCACCCATCTTCTCCAATGCTTTACCACCCTTTTTCCCTCTCCTACCCCGAAACACGGATCCAATTGGATTTACTAAATGTCCCGCGAATTTTTCCCAAACCCTGAAATTTTCAGTACCGAATTGTAAAGGATATGAAAATACTCTCCTAAATCATCGCTCTAATTCAACGAATTTCTCGAACGGGTCTGTGAGGGCTGAGAGACTGAGAAGTGTTGCAGCCAAAGACATCGATGTTGCCACGCTTGGTAATCTCTGTGTTGATATTGTTCTCGACGTCCCTCAGCTCCCTCCGACATCGTTTGAGGGGAAAAAGGCTTACATGGACCAGTTATCTTTGTCTCCACCGGATAAAGTTGGTATCTTTTCTGTTAATTTTACTTCATGAAGCAGAAATTTATTTTCCTTTTAAAAATTGTGTGCAGGGAGTGAGTTACTGGTTTTTGTTTTAAAGAAAATTTAACTAAAAGAGTATGATCTTGCACAAAATTTACTGTTGGGTTTTTTAGTATGTTTTTACAAGGGTGTGATCATGCAAAATATGACATGTTCTTTGGTGTTAGGATCCTATTCTTAATAGGTTTTTGCCGTTTATGTATGAATCTGATTCTCTCATGTCCTTGTAATGTTGTGTTTCATGCCCTGGGATGTCCTTTAGTTCATTCTTATGTTATGTTTTGTTTGTTTTTCTGAGAACTCGGTTGAGAAAGGACCTACTTTCCTTGTCCCTCCTACTAGAATGAGTGCTTGAGAAATTCTAGTGTTGGTGATCTATATCCTTTACTTCCGAACAAGTATGCTTTATTTTGTATATTGCATGACTTGACTTTTTTGCCTTTACTGTTCTTTCTTTTCATACAAATTAGGGTAGTGCTGTTTATCAATGTACTATTTATGTAATAGATGCCTAAGGTAATTATTTTTTCCCTAAGAAATTCCTGCATCAGAATAAAAAACTTCATTGGAAGTATATCATATGGAAAGATACCTTGATACAATATGGATGACTGACACTCATCCATCCACTCGTCAAATTTGAGGGATTTTGTCATTGTATTCGTTTGTATAATCCTCTTCCTAATATGCATTCTTTAGTCTACTTGGGTAATGTGTCCATGACATCTATCAAATATACTTTTGCTCCTAGTCAGCAAGAGAAGGGAAAAACTAAAAACAAAAAAAACTTCAAGGATAGAAGCCCAAGGGTTCTTCTTGGGCCTTCATTGGAAAATTCATAGTAAGTGTAAATTTTATGGTCGTTCAGGAGGCCAGCCATTTCCCATAACAGAATACAAATTTTGATAAGCAAACATGGAGGATTCAGATTGTGGTTGCATTTGTTATGTTATCCCGGTCAATGTTCAATTTAATTTAATATTTCTGTCCAGTGAAATTATGTTAAATATGTCCTTAAATGTGTATTTAAACTTTGGTTTCTTTGCCATCTCCTTCTACTTGATCGTTTCATTGTTGTACTTCAATTATTTGGCTTTTATCATAGCGATATTGGGAAGCTGGTGGCAACTGCAATACAGCTATAGCAGCAGCTAGACTAGGACTTAATTGTGTAGCAATTGGTCATGTGGGCAATGAAATCTATGGACATTTTCTCTTGGATGTGCTTCGCAATGAGGGAATTGGTATGGTTGGGATGAGTAAGGATCTTGATGCTGTTCAGAGCTCTTGTGCTGCATATGAAACACTTCTGTGCTGGGTTTTGGTGGACCCTTTGCAAAGACATGGTTTTTGCAGGTATGATATTCACTATGTATGTCATTTCCTGACTCACTGCAGAGAAGCTGAAGTAGTATGTCATTTCCTGACTTACCTCAGAGAAGCTGAAAAGTCTATCAACGAATTTTCCTGGATGATTAATGATAGTTGAAATCCACCAAAAGTTTTGAAATTGGAGTTAATTTGTTGTGAATGTCAAAGTTTGTTAAAAACTTTCCCCTCATTGTTTTTTGGGCTTTGCCTTATCTGGAAATCAGCATTTTCTTCTTTTGTTTGTCTATGTTGGTCTTTTCCATGCATCTGAAGTTACTTGTTGTGTTACCAGCCGAGCTGATTTCAGTAGGGAGCCCGCATTAAGTTGGCTGAATGAACTGACAGAAGAAGTAAAGATAGCTATCAAACGGTCAAAGGTTTTGTTTGTCAATGGTTATGGCTTTGATGAGCTCTCTCCTACTTTGATTGTCGCTGCATTGAAGTATGCAGTTGAAGTTGGGACTTCTGTCTTCTTTGATCCTGGACCGCGAGGAAGATCTCTCTGTTCTGGAACACTGGAAGAACAATCAGCTCTAAGTGAGTTTTTGAAGATGAGTGATGTTCTGCTCCTAACTTCGGATGAGGTTTTGCCCTTGACTTGTCAATAGTCTCTGAAATATACGCTGTTTTTAATTACATCCACCATCTCTATCATTGCCTATGAATATATTGCTTTTTCTTTTCTTTTTTTTTACTGTCCCGGAGCCTATGCATTTTCAGAGGTTTGAGGCTTCAGTTCTTTTCCATTCTTATTCACTCTAAACTCAAGACAAGAATCACTGTCACTGTCACTTTCCTATAGAAAATCTTAAAAAGAAAGAAATCAGCCCATGTTATTCCTTGATAGAAAAGAATAACTGGCAAAGGAAACATTCATTTGGATAGTTCTAACATTTCCTATGTTATATCTCATTAAAATGTGATGCGTTTGGAGAAGACACAATGAGATAGAGGCAAATGTGATCTGGTCATTGAATTTTCCTGATAGTTCCGGTGTAAATTAAAATTATTTTGCTATTGTTTTATTTGTGTTTCCATATCCTTGTTACTCTAAGAGTTGGTCCTGTTCTTCATTAGGCTCTAATCTCTACCATTCCTTGTTGATACTTTCAATCAACTCGCTTGTAATTTTTGTAAAAAAAAAAAAAAATCCTTTTCTGCATTCCATGGATGCCTTCATCTTGCTGCAATATTACCTTTGTTCATGCCTTATCTACATTTTTTTGATTTTATGCAATAATATCCAGGCTTAAGCATTAACTGTTATGGGAAATTCAATATTAGCTGGGCAAGAGTTGCTCAAAAGATTGTTGCGCACTGATTGGAATACCATCAAAATGGGCTCTAAGAGTTTGATTCTGTTACCTTGTTGAGTATACCTTTTGGCCCCTCATTTAAGGTGAGAGATTGGTACATCTTTTTGGTTTAACTGTTGTGTTTCGAAAACAAGAAGAGAAAAGTAAAGAAAAAAAAATACTTCAACTTATTTATTTTTCATTATCTGGGCTTTAAACATTTAGGGGAGAGAGGTGGAAAGACAATGGGTGAATTATACAATGATTGTGTTGAGTCTGCATCTTCTTTATGATTTACTTATGCATATTGTTGAGATTTTTACTTAGATGCTTCTTTTCAAACTGTGCATCACATCTTGTCCACTTTAGTTCATGATTTTATATTTGGATATCCATGGCTATGTAAAAGCAGTGGTAACTTTGTACTTGTGATTGAATGTGTAATACATGTCAATTGGCCTATGTTCACTCTTACCGGAGGTATCTGTTTATGCAGTGCTACATAACAAACTTATGTAAGACAGCTGCCGATCAGCAGCGTATATTTCACATCCTTTGACAGCTTCAAGGCTACTACTGCTTTTATTTAGCCTTAAGAGTGCCCAAATGCATGAGGCTCACAGCTTGTGGAGTTTAATTGAGGTTACGATGCACACAGATTTACTATTGCATTTCAAAGTGGCTAATTTTGAGATTTGAAGCTGTGGAATTTAAATCACGATGGAGCAATCTTACTATTACTCAACGCTAAGCCTCTGCATTTTTTTAACCCTGCACAAATTCATGTTACTTAAAATATTTAACGAAGTAGGATGAGATGAAATGTACAATTTGAAATGAAGCTTCTTAGTAAGATTTTCCATAATGTATTTGCTTTTTATGGGTATAAAAGATGCAAACTTAATACAAGCATTTTATACTTTCAAAGTTGTCTTTTTCTCTAAAAGTTTATCCCCTGATGATGAACAACTAAATAAATAAGTGAAGGCACTTTTTTTTCTCCAGTTCTTGTCTTTAATTGGCAACAAATAGACCTAGAAGTGTGTTCTCGTATCATCATCTTAAATATTGGGGCACAATATATATCGACAAACTGATCACAATCGAACCATTGGAGTTTAGAGCCCATTTTGACTGAGGCTCAATTGGTTTGTGACAATCTTTTGAGCAACTCTTGCCCACTTAACATTAGATTTCCCATGCCAGTCAATGCTTCAGTGTCCAGCCTGGATATTATTTTTACTTATAAATGGGCAGATCAGGAATAAAAAAGGATAATATTGAGAATAAAGAAAGATATGAGGAAGAAGAAAACCTAAAGGGCTAAAAGGTACAAATTGAAAACCTCTACGATGAATACTAAAGTTCAAAGCCTAATGAAGAACATGAATAACTCCTGGAATGACAGTAAACAGGTAAAGACAAATAATTTTCTGCTTGAAGCATTGACATGAATGGCGTACGAAATCCAAGAAAATATCAGTAAGTAATGTTATCCCTGTTATGCACTACCTGCTTGCTTGTAATTATTTGTTTATTTAAATAGTCCAGGCTGAAGCTTTGACTGGGATAGGAAATCCAGTATTAGCAGGGCAAGAGTTGCTGAAGAGATCATCACGCACCCAATGGGTGGTTGTCAAAATGGGCTCTAAGGGTTCAATTTTGATAACCCTTCTGAGCATATCTTATGCCCCAACGTTTAAGGTGAGAATCTTGATACAGACTTCTTGATTTTACTGTTGTCAATTGAAGACAATAAAAGTAAAGTAACACCTGTGCTTAATTTTTAGTTCTTATCACTGGGAACTAATAATTAGAGTGAATAAGTGAAAGACAATGTTTCAAAGTAGAAAATGCTTGTATTGCTTCTGCATCTTCTAAAAGTTAAATACATGCAATATATTGAAATTTCCAAACAGGAGCTTCTTTTCAAATTGTACGTGTCATCTAGTCCTACATAGTTCACTATTTTGAGTTATTGTTATTTGTTTCTGCATGGCATATAAAAAACAGCAAAACCTTGTGCCTGTGGTAGGATTTGCAATACAAGCTTCCAATTGGCGGCATTTATTATCCTATTTAAGCACGATTCCACATCCTACAAAGTTATGTTCAGTGGTTTATCAGATCTATAATACCGCATTAAGTTTTAATTGCTTGTTAATCTCCTAAATTTGAAAACTGGCACAAATAATTTGTAAAAAAACAAGGAAATTTTCAAGAATAAGAAACAAAAAGTTGAAAAGATTTGGATTATCACTTCAAAAGATACTTTTTAAGTAAATTTGGGTTATAGAATGGAGTGAACAAACATAACGCAGCGGAATAGATTTGAGTGGTTGCAATTTAATTTTCTCTCTTTAATTTTGTTCTTTGAAAATGGACTGAACAAAAGCAAAGCAACAGAATGGAGTTGAATATTTGCAATTAAATTTTCTTTTTTTTTCCCTTTTTTTTTTCCTGGAATGTTCTTTTTTTTTTTTTAACTGTCATACCCATGTAGTGGAACTTGGGCTTGATGTTGTGGTCATTGTTCATTTCTTTACTCATTTTTTTTACCCAACATGTTGATGATATGGTCAAAGCAGTTGAGATTGTATTGAACCTACATTGTGGTTATTTGGCATCAGTGGGAGTGGGGAATTGAATGAAAAGTGGCTGTTCATCCCCTTTCTCCATTCCAATCACAACCTTAAATTAATCTGGTCCAGTGCCCTCTTAAAATTGGAAGGATTATTGGGTTGTAATTCTGAAGTCATTAGTTGTACTGAAGTCTTTTGTTGAATGAATCCGACTTTGGTTTTTTGGACAGCTGCAGTTTAATTGTTAAGCAAACCCATTTAAAATGAAATCAACCAACAGAAAGTATTAAAATTGGAAAGATAATATCTAATTGAGTTGTGATCACTCAGATTGAAATCCTGGAATTAAGAGCACTGTATGATTATAATGTAGAATGTCTGTGCGTATTACAGATTTACTTTTTAAATTTCATTGATTAGTTTATGATGAGAAAAGTAGCTTAAGATGCTTCTAGCCATGGAAATCATGAAAAAATAATTTAGCTGCCTAGTTTAGATGGCCTGTTTGTAGTTGAGTTGCGCATTTCGGGGATCTGAAATCATATCTGGGATTGGAAAATATGAAGCTTTGTATTAATGAGGCAATGCCATTAGATATTCATGATAGATGTTGTCTGTGTTGACAACAAGGAATATGAAATCAAAAACATGTTTAGCACTTTGTAAAAATATAAATGATCATCCTGTACGCCAAATCTCCATGCTCATTCTGCCCGCCTTTTCCTAGTGTATGTAATATGAATCCCTAATTGCAATCTTGGTGTTATACAGATCAAGATCGTTGACACTGTTGGCTGTGGAGATAGTTTTGTAGCTGCTATTGCATTTGGTTTTGTTCACAAGATGCCCATGGCCCACACATTAGTATTTGCTAATGCAGTCGGTGCTGCCACAGCCATGGGCTGTGGTGCTGGTAGAAATGTCGCAACATTGGAACAAGTCACTGCACTCATTGAGTTTGGTGATCTGAATGAGGACGAAAAGTTCTGGAGGGAGATTCTTAGTGAAGATTCAGATGTTCAAGAGATTACGTTGCTCTCACAGAGGGTGGTAAATGGCAGAAATGGTAGGTTGAACTGCCTGTCATTGGAAAAGGTAATCCCTGAACTGATGAGCAAGCTCAAATCTAGAAAGGTGAATGGTGTTTTGCCTACTTGACACAGATTAAATTTTACAAGTTAAATTGCTGAGGCAACATTATAGCTGTGGGTAACATGATAGTGTTTGGATAAGATTATCAGGGAGGAGTTCTTGCTCAGTTAAGACGGCAAGATCAACCTCTGTTGACATTTCTTCCTCCCTGTTTGATTGCAAAGCTTCAATCTTCTTGGGTGAGTATCATTCATGTTGGGTGCAGTGAGCAGTTAGCACGCTGCAAGCTGGGTCATGTTTATCTTGGTTTTGGGTTTGTTCATGCTATTTTTGCTAGCTTGATTGAAGATTTACCCACTTATAATTATTATTTTTCAATTCAGGATACATGGATTAAATAGTGAAACCCTATCTTATGTTATTACCATTGCTCTTTTTTTTTTTAATATTATTATTGGGGTCTTGTTATCAGAGAGGTGTGAAGATTTTGATATAGGAACTGTATTCTGAAGTGCTGGCCTCTGGGTTTGTTCTTGATCACTGGTTGCTACTTAGAGGATCTCTCAAAGTCTACTATTGTATCTGGTCTGGCAAGTTGTTTGCGTTGCAGCATCCATCGATCCATCTGTCCTGCTCTATGTTTATCCATCAACTTAACTAAGGTTTCAGCTGCTAGAACATTAGTAGGTATGAGAGAATTCATGGATAAATGACTGATTTACCAATTCAAAGCAATTAAGTGGTTGCGACCAGGTATACAAATTTCGTATGTTGAGGTTTTGAAAGTGTTAGATTTAGTTTTGTTGCGTAGCGGTTATGCTTCCTCTGCTATGTGGTCGAATTACATAGCCATAAAAGGTAATATACAACATGTAGTTAAGAAAAAGCTTATCTAATCTGCTTATTATTCTGCTCTTATAAAATGAAGTTTCCATTATTTATCTTTTTCAAGACAGATAAAACATCTCAGTTTTCATACGGAGAGATTCCTGCAAATGGTTTATATTTATATCATTGCATGAATGCCTCAGTGCTGACAATCTTTTATAGGCAGATATCTCTATTTTAATCAAGAAAATTTCTTACCATACAGTAAATCACTTGTCTGGTGTACTCTTAATCTGTATGGAATCATGGTTGATGGTGTTTGGAAAAATAGGGGTCTTGTC
>JAOVVI020014012.1:789-11648 GCA_028571085.2 Nepenthes alata | reverse complement strand
ATAGTTTAAGAAATTGGAGATATAAATGATGACATGGCACATAAGATTAATGCTAATTGGTTACAATATAGAACAGCATCTGATATGTTTTGTGATTGATGTTAGAGGTGTTCAAAAAAAATCATTGATACAATAAACCAAACCGTTCGGTTTGGTTTCAGGTTATTAATTCTTCAATATATATATCGATGTGAAACTGAACTGAACTGTTTGTTTACTCTATTTTTAGGTTCAGTTTTATCGGTTTCAGTTTGGTTTATCGTATTAATGATTTTTTTTAACAAACCTAATATCAATCACAAAACACACCGGATGTAGTTCTATATTGTAAATAATCAGCATTAATCTTATGTGCCATGTCATCATTTGTATCTCCGATTTAAGAGATATATATATAGATGTTATGACATTTAAAATCGGTTAATCAGTATAACCAAACCGGTTAACAATTTGACCGGTTATTGATTAAACTAGTTTAGTTTTGGT
The DNA here is from genome assembly GCA_028571085.2 of Nepenthes alata. Lineage (NCBI taxonomy): Eukaryota > Viridiplantae > Streptophyta > Magnoliopsida > Caryophyllales > Nepenthaceae > Nepenthes > Nepenthes alata. The sequence continues at coordinate 11,162 of JAOVVI020014012.1, read as the reverse complement.
TTCTGATTTAGCCAAACAGGCCAAATTGGTTCGGATAAAAAAAATGGTTCATGGTTCACGTAACCGAACTGTGAATACCCCTAATTGATATTTACATTTGAAACATAGAGAAAAAATTTACAAAACGATTATTAGATCCATTATATTTTATAAATCAAAATGTTAGACAATTAAATATATTTAAAAATAATTGCAGATATGAGAACACTAAAATGAATAAGTAGAATAACACTAAAAGATACAATAAGGATTGATGACATTTGTAAACGTTTTAAATTGACACCTACAAAAGATAAATATGAGGCGAGTGAATGATATTTAAGGTGGTTCGGAAGCACTCATGAGGAAATGTGAGTTAGTTATAATTGAAGAAAAAAGAAAGATAGAGATCTAGGAAAACATAGAGTGATATGAGAAAAAACCATTTAGAAGTATTTATAATATTAGCAAATATTGTATTAACTTAATTGGAATAACGAAGACAAATTTATATAATTAACCAGACCTAACGGGATACAAGGTTTTCTTGTTAGTGGTGGTGGTGGTAACAGAATGCAAAATCAGTTAAGGCAATTTCCTTGGTCTTAAACCTTCAAAAATATATATATGTATTCCATAGCAATAATGTCAATGTAACCCTGAACGTACAACAGGCATTTATCCATTCTCAATTATAATTGTAAAATTCTTCACTCAAAAAAACAACTGCAAATTAAAAATAAAAGCAACTCAAAAACTCTTTCCCAGTTTTATATAATTATCGACTTTCAAAAGATACCATCTAACATATTGAATTGCAAAAACTTCCAGCCATAACCATCGGATATAATCATTCCCCACACAGAAAAATAAAATAAAATAAACAAGGGCTTATGCTAACAAAATAAAATTCAGTATGTCTCATAGGGTGAAATGATAATTCCATTCTAAGCTTACACTCAGTGAATAATAATTCTACTATTTGGTTAATAGATATACAATGAATTATTATTCTACAGTTACGAGAGTTCCTTGTAAACAAGGTATAAAAAAACCCATCCCCCATGGAATTATTCATCTTTAGTTCTCAAGGAAAAGCAATTATGACTAAATGACCATTTTGCTTCCATAAAGTTTACTGTATATCATGTGTTGGCGGACACATGGTGGAGCAGCAAGGGGTTTTGGTGATGGTGGCAAGGTGGATGACGGTGGCAGTGCCACTGTGCTGCTCTAGAGTATTTTTTTTGCAAGAATGGTAAAAAGTCACTTAAAAATTAGTTTTTTTTAATCTATTCTCTCGTTATTTTTATACACTAGACACTAAAAAAATTAATTTTTAATTCAATTCTCATGTAATCGAAGTGACAAATTAAACGTGAAAATATTAATTCTCAATTTTATTCACACCTTATTTAATTCTCAATTTTATTCACACCTTATTATTTTTCTTATGAATAATTATTTTATTTCCACATTATTCTATTTCAATAACCAAATGCACTTATCCAAAGAATAATTAACTCCTAAAAGTGGGGTGTCGAATTGGGTTATCCTAAAAACCATGTCTTTTTTGTGCTTGATGTGCATAAAGAGTGACTTGAATAACAAAGATGACAACATTGAGTAGTATTGAAGAGCAACAAGTCAAATAACAATATAGCCAAGAAGAATATGTAAAGAGTAGAGACAAGGATAACTGAGGGAAACCTATCTAGAGGTATTGGAATAAACCTTCCAATCATGGATGAAAATATAGATTGTCGTTATATTGGTATTGATATCGGATAATATATATTGATATCAGATTGCAAATCGGAACCTATGGGACACATATTAGTCGAGATGATGTATCACTGATATGGGGATATATAATAATTTTGTCATGGTATTGAAAAACATCAAGAATTGTTATGATCCTCCCACCATTTTGACTCTTTCGTATACCCAATGGCCAAAATTAAAAGTTAAAAAAATAAAGAATGAAAATTGCATCAGCTATTATAGAGACTTGATCCAATCTCCACCCTCCATTTTTCAGGCTTTGATATTGCCCCCTGGATGTACAAGAGAGCCAAGATAATTGGAGGACCATAACAGATTTCGAAAATATCGGCTGTCTTCACAGATTCACTTAGTACTAATTGAGCTTTATACAAGATGTTAGTACAGCACAAGAACAAATTCACATTGAGAAAATAGAGTTGATTTGCCATATGAAGCATTAGGGAGTAAATCTCTTAGAAATAGCACACAGAATTTGAACACTACAACAATTTAGGATTCAAGAAATTGTTTTTAAGGCTGTTAGAAGAAGTATTTATAGCCTTAGGACCCCTCAGAATAGAGTAAGTTGCCTCATTTGCTTCGTAGTTCTGAGATAATAATTTCAATTCCAACTGCTACTTTGACAAGATCTTTAAATTTTCAAAAGAATTTTACAAAATTCAACTTTCTAAAAGTGGAGCCATATCAAAATATGAGCATACAATCCACGATTCCTAAAGTAAGAACATAATGAGGCATTTCATCATCTCTTCTCATTGAAATCTACCTTTGCCACCCAACAAATTTGAATCAGTAAGAACATGATATGGGAAGATTTTTAGGAATATGTTAATTGATAATTGATAATTCAAATTACAAGTACTATACAGAAAATCACTCACCTTTCAAAAACAATTACAGACCTTTGGTAGCCATCTTAATGACTTGCTCACCCAAGTGTTAGGATTTGCTCACCCGCAAAAGTTCTAACTTTTTCTTAGGGTTTGCTTAAATTACGACATTGGGATTAAAATTTAGAAATGCAAGTTTGGTTCCAATTCTATTGGAGTTGGAATGATATAGAATTCAACTTCTATTGTTTGAATTATATAAGGAATTATAATTTTGATTGAAAAATAAATTTGAGGTATGGTTAGTTTTTACCAAATATAAAAATTAAAAAAAAAATAAGTGGATCATTATAAAATTTAAAATTTTAATACATGAAATCTAATATAATATAATTTTAATAAATCTCATTTTTGGATATAGATTTTATTTTATAAATACATATTATTGTAACATACTTTTAGACAACACTTTTTATTAGAATATTAGCTATTATATTTTTAAATAATATATATTTTTCCAAAAAATATATTAAAAAGTAAAATTATGACCGGTTCATTTCTACTCAACTTAAACAATCGAAAATATCTTATCTAATAAATCTTGCCTTATTCAATTTACTATATTTACTAAACAGATAATTCTCAACTTCAAAATTATAATTCTTTACTCTACACTAAAAATTATAGAAAATACTATTATATACTTTTTTTCAATTCCAAGAATTTAAAATATGAAATTAGAATTCAAATTTCGTTTGATGTCAAATAATAGAAATATAATTCCAATTTCGAATTATAGGCCCAACCAAATGGGGACATAGGCAAAATTTTCTCCTGGATTTCTGATTTTACTCCGGCTACCTACATGACAAAATGGGTACCCTATTTAAAGACAATAAAAAGGTGTTGGAAAAACACAAGCACAATTAATCCTCTCAACTGGCTGCCCCAGGACTGAGGCTAATCAGTCTTATTTTGAGGTTCGGCATTCCAAGTGTGTGTTACAGCTTGATGGTTCAGAGGTTGGGTTGTCTTCCTTAGAAATATCTCCTTGGGAAGCTTCCCTTGCATTAATGGAAGCCTCATTTTTGCCTTGATGGTTCCAAAGTTGCTCCGTGCAGGTCACCAATTCTGGCTACCCAACCCATGGCGCCAAAGGCAGTTTCAACTTGAAATCAAGTCTACTGATCCACACAAGGTCCCTTTGATGCCAACTTAATTTCATATGTGGGCAGCTTAGTTAAATAAGTTCTCTAAATTTATAATTCAACTTACTAATTATAATGATCACCTTGGAAGCTAATACAGCAACAATAAAACATCATATCATACTGAGTAGGGTCAACCATATGAATTTGTTTTTGTCATTTCACTTAATTTAATGCGATATCCTCTGATAGTAAACGTACTTATAGATCATGCTTTATTGCACCACTTCAAGTTTTCTAATCTCTAACTTATCTTTTTTTTTTTTTTAAACTACAACTAACTCACATTTTTTTACAGGTGTTTCATTTGGCCTAAGTTTTAAGTGTTTGAATTATCTTAAATAATATTTCCTCATTTTATTTTATGTAGATACAATTTTTAAATATTTACAGATATCAGCAACGTTACCTATCTTTTATCAAGGAGCCTAAGCTAAACCCATATATTGTGTTCTTATGCATCCTTTTTAAGTCATATCACATGGTTCATGTTTCCTTGATCCTTTGTTGTAAGCCTTCAACATATTTGAACAATATCAAGGCTTAAACCTAGTTTATGCAAATCAAGAGAAGCTTAGTACTTATTGTTTGCATCATCAAAACCAATATCATTGACCTATCAGGTTACAAGTAAATATATTATGAGTTGGAAATACTAATTATACTGCCTAAAATATTATAATCTTAAGCAACTTTATCTTAGAAAATATTTAATGACTTGTTAATAACTTGTGTGTGCATCTGCTCCATAGTCTCTATATTTATCAGTCATCTGGCACAGAAAAGAATGCTGATTCAAGTAGAAAGGTGTAACTACATAATGAATTCAGATACATTGTCAAAATTGTTGTACTAACTTGGTTATACAACTTTAGGGGGAAAAAAGGAAACTTCATTGGGTAGCTGTATTGTGATAATTGATGAGCACAATGATACAATCATCGCAAAAAAAAAAAATGCAAATGACCATAACGAGTACCATGGATGAAAATATATATACTAGCATCAGGATCAATATCAGTTGCAAATATATCGATATCGGACATATAGAATAATATATATTGTTATTGGACATTGAAAGAAAAAAAATTCTGAAAATAGTAAACCGATGAGACCGTAAAGATAATATATCAACCAAATATTAGCTATATCAGCTAATATTTTGAATATTGATCAATATAACATGATATATAACCAATACGGAAACATATTACAATATTGTTGTGATATTGAGAAATATCGGTATCGGGAGAGATAATCCTACTTACTATATTTACATTAGTGATTACGACATATTTCCAAAACTAAAAAATAAGAAAAGTATTCTTGCAAGCATGATCTTTAGGAAAGAGAGCTAAACTTTCAGCAGGTCACTTTCGCAAGAATCGAGCAAATAACAAAAAAAAAAGGGGGAGTCATTATTTATTGATAAGTATCAACAACATAAAGTACTGTAATCCTGAGATAATTTAAGGGTTGAGGGGAAGGAGGCGGTGGTCAGGTAGGGTCAACAAGGTGAGGGCAAAGTGAGTGGGATGGAGTCAACTAAAAGCAAAGTAAGCCTGCCTATATTATTGAATCATAAATGACATATCAATTGATATTCGAAATATTGGCTGATAAGAATCGGTACCAAACCCACCAAATACCAATATTCTCGATACCACAATAATATTGCGATATGTAACCGTATTGGCGATATATTAACCGATAATATTGATATTTGGCGAATATTTCTCTATTAACTTACGATTTTTCTTTTGATATATCCAATTTTGATATATATTATCTGATAAGTCTTATACAAATAGAGCTACGACCGATACTAATACTGATATTTTCATCTATGTATTTAATACAAGCAACCACATGCAGCATGCAAGAAACAATGATGCAGATCCAGTCAAAAGAACCTCAAAGGCCTCTATATTCTTCACACAGCAAGAAAAAGCAGGAACATTTCATATATGAATTTCAAAAGAGGTTTTTCTGAGAAGAAGACAAAAAGACCTAGTCTATGAAGCAGCTGATTCAGTTATAGGTTTCCAAAGAGAGCAGAATGAACATATTGTCAGATAAGTGACATTTCCATGGCAAATCATAATGGAATGATGGGACTTGAACATGCAGCTTTTGCCTTGATGGGATGGTGCTTTGACCAACTAAACTACAATCCCAGCGAAATTAAGTACATAGGGCAGACCACCTGCTATGAATCTACTATAACCTTCAAGTGTTGGACATCTCTATATGCTTGAAAAACCGTCTTATTCTATCCTTTTTTTTTTCCATTTTTTCCTTCGTCTAGTGGGAACGGAATTTTTCTATGTTTGCAAAACTTATGTTATAGGTAGATCACCACTTCAACAGTGGACAGAACAAGCTTATTTCAGATGCCAAGGATTGCTTTGTGATAGACTCCACTTCCCGGATGAAATAAAAATTGGATTCATGTAACAAGTGAAAATTTTCCCATTTCTTAGCCATAAAGAAAAGCACAAGAAACGTTTTAGCTGAACATAAAAGTTTCCCCACGTGGATAAAAGTAGATAAACAGAAACCTAAGGATTCCTCGAGGAAAACTTCCAAAAGGAACCTTAACACTAAACTTACAGCAAATTTCACTATAAAATAGTCATTCTAAAATTAGAATGATAAGCAACATTATCACTTGGTCTTCATATGTACTCATGCAAAAGTAACAGCTGCAATGCAAGCAAATGATAGATCACGCCTAGAGTAAATTGATGGAAATACCACAGGTATCTGCCGTAAAATCAATAGTTTCTAACTTCAAGAGCAATTTAGGGCCATGGTCATTCGAATACTTACGAAAAGAATGAACTCAAAGTATACATTTACCGGTATGTCAGTCTTCATGCCAATGCATGTCACTCCATTGTGCTCGTATCCAGTCAAAGCAGCTGATGTCTCTTCTGGAGCAAGCCTCACTGCACAGACAATAATAGCCCGGTATTCCTACTTATTAGACCATGGATAAATGCTGAAAAAGTGGCCCTTAAGGAAAGCTCATGGGAACAAAACTCTTTAACAATCAGAACATTGAGTTTTACAATACCATCAAATATTCTATTCATAACCCCAAGGGAAATAGGATAAGGGAATGACAAAGAAGAAGAGGGAGAAGACAATATATTACACCTAAGAAACACATATACTCTCTAGACATGCCCCGACATGTGTCCAAATTTTTCTATTTTTTTATAAAAAAATCCAACATACTCTGACACATTTGGACACACTTGGAACACGTTCAAGACATGTTTTGTTTAGAGTTTTTGTTTATATATGGTATTTTTTTAGCAATTATACAGTATAAAGTGATAACGTTAAAATATAGATATTAATTGAAATATAAAAAATTCGGTATATTAAGTGTTGTCATAATTTGCTGAATTATATCATTGTAGTTGTTGTGCTATAATAGCGCCTTGACTTATTTATATTGATTCAATTGTATACTTTCTTATATAATTTTTTGCATGAAGAAATAAGAAATATATATTTTTATTATTAATTTAGTATAAAATAGTATTATTTATCAATTAAAAAATAATAAACTATGATTTTAGTTAATGTATTATCAATGTGTCGTGTCCTTATTTTTAAAAAGGTAACGTGTTGACATGTCAGTGTCATGTTGGTTTTTGGTGTCAGTTTTGATGCTTCTTAATAATACACAACAATGATAGCAAATATGTGAGACCGAATCGCAACTTTGATAGCCTGACAAAGAAGTGTCAGAGCGTGTCTAACATGTGTTAAATTATTTTTAGTCTAACATATTTTGGACACATTCCGGACACATTTTGGATATGTTAAGTAATTTTATAATTTTTTAAAAAATTGTGGGCTATTTTATAAATATCAAAAGATGTAGGCTTTTATATAATTTTGATAACTTAAACCCTACCTATCCTTTTCATTTTTGTTGAACTATGGATTCGATAATCCCCACTCTCAAAATTCTCACAGTTGCGAGAGACTTTTTGTGGTGGTTGATTGAATCTGAATTCTCACAGTCACAAGATATAATAGAGACTTGAGGGAGAGGACACGAATACAAAAGTGAAATAAACGAAGACAATAATACAACTGATCTTTCATGGAGTAATGATTTGTTTTCTTTCTCACAAACGAAGGCAATAACCCAAAAATACTGAGAGTTTCAAACCTTCAACACAACAGCTACTGTCTTAGAACCTGATTTCTTCATTTTATTTGGCAGGTCGAATTCATTCTTTTCACTTTCACATTTGTTTACATGGATTTGGCTCTTCTTATTTTTTTCCCCTAATTTTCACATTCTCCGAAGCTCAATCACACACACAAAAGATTGATTCAAGAAGAACTAGAGAGTATACGGTGGTCTTTCTTTACAATAGATTATTATCTCCATCCATTGATTTGAGAAGGCATTCATTAGCAATTTTGCAACAAACTTGTCTACAAATACCACAAAAACCCACTTTATATCTCCATTCTTTACTATTTATCTCCATTCTTTATTGTAGTGTTTACCTAGCATTCATTAGGCATTCATTGTACGATAGCCTTTACTGTAACAATGCTATAGTACTGTAGCAACTAGATTATATAGATTTGATTGATATCATATAATACAATAAGACAAACAATTAGTTTTTATTTTGTTTATAGTTTTTTAAAATAATATTTTATTAATTATTTATTTGTTGTTTTAATAGATTGTTAATATGTTATCTTTCGATATTGGCACTAGTTCACATTTACCTACATTTCCAATAAAAACGACAATGACAAGCCCTTGTGGACATATGTTACAAAATATGACAAGTTTAATGAAGGAAATGGAAACTTATCTTGACAATGGAATTTTTGCCATTAAACAAAGAAAAATTCTTACACAAGGATTAGTGCTCATCAATTAAAAATAACCCGTTTGGGGATTGATTGATGCGTGTTCCACATCAGGAAGCTTGAGGCAAAAACCTCAAACTTATAAGTTTGGGGGGCTCTCCCCCCATAAGACGTCCTTTTAGGGTGAGTTCTCCTCTTGGACTTGTGCACGCATCAATAGAAATAGAGGGCAACAGCTCCACAGCAAAAAAGTCCATACTCGTCCGTAAGCCGTCAAGATAGTCCCAGAGATTGCACTAGATTGGCCAGATAACCCCCCCTTCTACTGGGCGATTTCATGCCATCAGCATTTTCACGTCTACTACTACTAGTGAGTGGCATGCTAGAGCTTTCTAACTGAGCCAAGTCACGCTCAACTTGTAATTTGTTCTCGGATTTCGCAATGTGCAGTGAAAGTTTTACAACTACACTAGCCGGGTTTTCAGTTCAACAGTACCTACAGCATAAGGTATATGAGGAGAGAGATTTCTTTCTGTCTGTTCTTCAACAGTCTTGACAGGAGGATATTTATCTTCAAATAATTCTCTAACACCACCATCTGTTACAAGCCTGTCAGGAAATTTTGGAACTATTGCACTGCTCAAATACCTAGTTTCAGCCATCAACTGTCTCTTTGAGTGCAGTTTGCTTCTTGATGACCTCCACAAATAAGATGGCTTGATGGAGTCAATAGTGTCATCCCTAACAGGATTTAAGGACTCTCTTCTCACAGTGGCCACATCTCTTTCAGCAAGGCTCTCTCTAGGTACAATACTTGGCACAACAGAAAATTTGATATTTGCTTGCACAGTAGGTTTTACAGGGCTGGCTACTGTCTGGCTTTGTCTCTTGGATGATAGTTTACTGCTTTCCTTTGGATAGTCCACATATATATTCTTAATTTCTTTAATATCAAAATTTGGGGATATGGAGCGTGAGCTCGGAGTGCGTGAGGCTGCTGGTACCACTTTGTCAGTCGAATGCCTTTCTCGTGGATCAAGTTTTAGCTCCATGGGGCAATTATCCTCAGGTACACTACCAGCCCCATATGGCTCCTTAAGCGAGAGTTCTACCACCCAAACTCCAATGGAGTTTCGAAAATATGAGCAACCTATGAGTTGTCCTCCATGAAGGCAGCGGTCACCTAGTATTGGCCATCCCATGTCAACCGTATCATGACATCTTATGAGCTCCCACAAATTACCCATCAAATTACCCTCATACCCACAAAATAGGGTTCTCCCAGCAGGATTAAAGGTTGTTGCACGCACTCCTATAGCCTCAGCTCTCGTAGACCCAACCATTTCAAAAGTTTCCAAATCCCAAAAATTAACAGTTCTGTCTGCTGAACCTGTTATCAAAAGAAACTCGAGAGGATGAAAGGCTATGGATCTGATATGACCTGCAGGGAACTTAAAATCATGCAACAGCTTCCTAGCAGTCGGATCCCATACCTTTACAACATTAGCGAGCCCGCCAGAAACAACCCAACGCCCATTAGGAGTGAACTTAATAAAATTAATCTCAAGACCATGGCCCTTGTGCACAGAGCCAGATAGGTAGAACTCTCCAAATAGGTAGAACTCTACAGTAGGACAATTTGATCTGTGACTAGTGAGAGTCCGAGCCATCTTTGCCACTTCTGGATCCCACAGCTTGCTTACACCGG
>JAOVVI020014011.1:0-11648 GCA_028571085.2 Nepenthes alata | reverse complement strand
CTACTATGTGTGATATATGTATATGTATATATATTTGTGCATTTTTGCTTTGTTTGGATTGGTTTGAGTTCTTAAATCGCATCTAAATAGTATTATTGCGTCCTAGGTCTTTGATTATTGTACGGATTAGGGAGCCTTTCAATCTTTTGTTGCGAGTCGATTTAGATCGGATCCGATCTCCGTCACTGATAATCAAGAATCTACACAATACAAACCACAAATAAGAGGTCAGGGGACAATAGGGGGCTATCCCCCGTTGATATTTCGACGCTTAAGTCAGATATCTTTCACAATAAATGAAGGAATACACGTTTAAAGGTAAACGTGGTGAAAATACAAAGATTCAGCGATGAGGGGAATGTGAGAGAGATGTATTTGGAGGTTTGAGCTCCGTGAATGCGCTCGACAGAGGGGTGGCTTACCTGTATGCCCGTGAATGTTGGCTTGGAGATGCGCCTGTGGAGGGCAGCTTGGAGGTGCGCCCGAAAGAGGAGCGGCTTATAAGTGTGCCCGATAGAGGGGCGGCTTATAGGTATGCTTGTAGAGGACAGCTTAAAAGTGCGCCCGTGGATGACGGCCTAGAAGTGCGCTCGCGGAGGACGACTTAGAGGTGTGTTTGACAAAGGACGACTTTGAGGAGAAGGACTAAGTTGTACTAGTGAGTCAACGTTCTAGTTACTTGAGCGGAAAGCTAACTCTTGGATTGCGAGCTCCTGACTCTAGGATAGAGGGATTGTGATTCCAAGATGGAGGGCAGAGGGCCTCCGGACAAGAGGAGGGCTAAGAGCCTTAAGGCAGCGGAAGGATGAGAGCCTCCAGACTGGAGGAGGGCTGAGAGGCTCTTGGTGGCTAAAGGCCGCTGATGGCCTCTAGGCAGCGGAGAGCTGATGGCCTCCAAACCAGAGGAGGACTAAAAGCCTCAAGGACTTGAGGTGCCCGAGGAGCCTCGGACGAGTGAAGAGCCAATGGGCCTCCTGGATGAGAGGTGGGTCGAGGATCTCCTGGCCGCCAGTCTGCCATTGTTGGAGATTAGCTAGCAACAGCTATATATTTCTCCAAGCTATATGGAGCCTTATGGAGCTTCTTTGAGCTTCTCTCGCTTAACCCTCAATACTTGAGAGTGCTTGTTTTTATAGTGAAATTTGCATATGCACTATTTCTCCAAAAAATAATGTAAGACTTTTATTTTGAAGGAAAAATGTTGGATTATGGGCTTATTACGGGACTTGGCCTATTAGGCTCATGATTATTGGACCCGTCAAGTATATATGTGAAACTGGCATTAACAATTTTAAATTAAATTGTAAACTTATTGGAATAAGGCTTGAATGAAATCACATTCAATCCAATCAAATAACTTGTTAGAGAGATATCAGATCCGTTGAATCCGTTTGTATGTGTCAGAGTTGATGCATGTTGTATGGCTTCGGCCGATGCATCTCTTAGAGCCCCGAATTAATGGACCCAATTCAAAGCAATTTGTTAAAATAATAGAAAAAAATAGATATAAATATATTAATAATTAAAATTAAAATTTTTATTTATCCAATTAAATTTTTGATAGATATTATCAAATTTATTTATAAATCAACATGTCTCATTTATTTTTATAAGATTAGTTAAATTTTGATTTTTTTTATCAAATATAATAATATAATTATTTTAAATTTACTTTGAAAAATATTATTATTATTATAAAATTATAGAGCCACCAGGTAAAAGTTATATCTCCTAAGGGGACATACTCAATACATTTTCTTTTTATTTTTGAATGAAAAAGATCAAATAATAAAAAAACCATCTAAATAATTATTAAAGAAATCATATAATTTTTTATATTTTAAAATCTTTATTATTAAAATTTTATCTAATAGTAGAGAATAAAATATAGTAATTGTAAAGTTTGCATTTGATTCAGTAAATTATTTGATTTTTGTCTATTTGTATTTATTTTATTTTTTTACACCAAATATTTGATATATTTATTTTTTAAATTTTCATAAATTTAAAATATTAAAATTTATGTTAAAAAAATAGCATGCTAAAAATTTTCAAATCAATGTGTTAAATTTTAAATTGTGCTATGCGACGCTATAAACGGCTTGCGAGCGACACTTGTCCGTGGTACAATTGGGTCGTGCTCTGTTTGAATAAATGGGAAGATAAGGAAAAAATAAAAGAAACTAAAAATCATTTTATTTATATATAATTTTATTTTTTTAATATATGAGCCATGTCATATTTTTTTATAGACATACTCGGCCCATGTCATGTTAAGTTGAGACTTTAAAATTGATGCGTACCTAAATTCAAATTTTAAATGAATTTAGATTCGTTTAAATGGTTTGAACCGGCTCCATTTCCTGAGTGCGAATTTTGTACACCACTAAAAAGAACAGGAGGTCAGTGTGTCGGCGAAAAGTTATTCAACTGAAAATACTCCGACGCTCAAGTAAGTAAACTCCCTTCGAAATATAAAAAGCACACAGAAACTAAGAATTGAAACAAAGAGAGAGAACATGAGTGTGTGGATCTCCAGATGTAAGAGAGGCAGCAGCCGTCTTCTTGAATCTGGAGGGTGGGGAAGCAGTGAACGGCTGTCAGAAGCGCGTTGTTTGCCTTAGATTTTCTTTGAGTCTCCGTCGAGAGCAGAAGATTGTCTCTATCGTGAAAGTTTGAGTTTGCCCGTGTTAAAGTTCTCATCTGTAAGAGTTTGCGTAACAGAAAACGTGCATTGAGTGATAATTCAAGGACTTATTTATGATTAAGAGGGCGATCTTTTTCATTTGGAAGGAGTGATTCCCTGTGTGATTCTTGGCTGGCTTGCTTTTTAGAGCAGATGTTAGTTGTCAAATTGAGCGAGGTTGTTTCCTTCCGTGGCGGCCAACAGCTTTTCAAACTACTCACTTTCATTTGGTGTACTTTACCATTGGAATCCCTAGTTGGCCGGATATTGAAAAAATCTAACGCCTTCCTTACGTGAAGGACGCCAATTTTGTCAATGTCTATTTCTGGTGCCAGCTGGGATCATGAAAGATACCTAGAGAGCCGTTGTTGCCCGCCTGATAGATCATGGACTCGAATGGACCATGTCTGTTATTGTAGAAAAATCTCTTTTGGATCCAACGTGCTGTGCGCAGATGGTCAACGTTTGAGTTGACCGTCTGTATGCGCGTTGGCCGCCTGGACGGTCTTCGGCCTTTTAGCTATTGGGCATGTTTTTTAATTGGGTCGTTAAAGTATCGATCGTCATTCTTATATTTTTGTTAATTTTTGGGGCCAGCCAATCCATTTTCAGTATACTCGTCAAAAATCTTAAACCGTATTGGTATGATATATTTAACTTTTTTTATTTTGATATAATTCATAAAAATAATTTAATTTAACAAAATAGACAAGTGGAGTAATAATTCGTAATTTTTTTTTTTTGAAAAAGAAAACGCGGCACAGGAAGACAAAGCAGCTGCGTAATGACCAGCACAACCGGCAAGCAAACACACCACGCCTCAAGATTCTTCTCGACATTTCAATCCCACCTTTTCCATCCTCTCTCTCTCTTACTACGTGATATATTTACATTTGCCGTCCCCTGCTCGCCGGGGATGGCGACGCATACAGCATCGCTAGCGACTGAATCGAATCGTTCTGGACCAACGACTACGTCTTCCGACGAGGCGGAAAGTACCAGCAATATGGAAACTGAGCCTTTGGTTTATAGAGAGTTAAATCAGGCGAATTCCGGCCCCAACGAGAAACCCCGGCGTAGATTCGCCAGAAAAGGTCCGCCGCTGTCTCGACAGAGGTCGCTCAGTCGTGAGATCGGACACGCCGCCGCAGAGACTTATTTAATCACTCGCCTCAGCTTCAAGCTGCTTAGTTACCTTGGGTAATGCCATTTCTCATTTTCTACTCCTTGTTCTTTTTGAAAAAAAGTAGTGTTTGGTGGTTTGTTGTCGTTTTGAATTTTGAATTAGGATTGATTGGAGTAAGCACATGTTCCTTAACGCGTATTAAAAGGGGTTTTATTATTATGGTATCTTTAATTATTAATGGTTAAGGTATTTTTTATTGTGTAAAAAATAAAAATTACAATAATGTATTTCAATAAAAATTTTAATTTCAATATATATATATTTTAAAATTTCTATCTTTCATTTTTTTTAAAAATAATTTCAACATTTAGAAGAATAAAGGAGCTTATTGTGTAAAAGTATTATAACAGTATTATGTCTCACTGATGAAAATTAGTACGTCTTTTTCTTAATTTGGATGTTTTAATTTGACTTTCTATGAATTTCTTGATCGTTTATATTTAAGAGATTGTATTGATTTAATTTGACTTACTATACTGAAAATGAATTTCTTGATCGTTTATATTTAGGGGAGCTCTAGTAAGAGCATATTTCAGGAAAAAAAATATCATTATAATTTTTAAAGTAATTGGGAATTTAAAATAAATGGTGTCAAAAGACATTCAAATTGGGACAAAGGGACTACTCATTTTGTTTGTAGGAAAAATCAATTTCTTGCACTACGACTAATTACATTAAATCGAAATCATATCCAAAAGTAGCATTTAATATGCCCCTTATGTACATTTTGACATTTCCCTTTATGGGAATAGTCCTCTGCAGGTTATATATAGAACCGAGTAGCAAGTATTGGAATAGTCGCATATATATATATAATTTTTCCTTGAAGTAAGTGCTGACGTTAGGATGTTTTGGCAACCAACTTGTAATAGGACTAGGACGAGTCGCCTCAATACACTGGTTAAGGTGCAGTAAATGTGCAGATTTTGATTTAGTACATGTGAAATGCAATATTTCACTTGTGGGAAAACTCACACTTCTCTGAGAAAAATAATGATTTTTTCTGGGAAGAAATTAACTACCCATTTGGTACTAGGAAATTGCAAAGTATGGGAATTGAAGTGCATTTCATGTACATTTTCAAATCCACGTTATGGAAATTACAATATGAAATATGAGAATCGAACATTCCATATTAGCCTGCAAATTAAAATCATAATTAATAATGAAGAAAAAAGCAACACTTGCTCCTTTAGACCCTTGTATATGTTGGTGAGTGTTCTTCCATGCCAACTCAAAATTTCCTAGAATTCCACATTTTGCATGTCATTCTTCCAGACACATCTTCCGGTTTAAATCGAAAGAAAGTTGATAGCGTTCCATGGGATAACAATGAATCAAAATTTATTTTGTTAGATGGGGTATATTACTGCCCTTGAATAAAGTAGCCTTGATGCAAGGGTTTTTGTTGGTGCTTATCAGGGCATTGTATGGGAAATGGTTAAGGTATTTTGCAGCATGAAAGGATAGTTCTTATCGGGTAGTTATTGCAATATAATTTGCCAGTTCTTTTGCGGATGTTTGGCTCCATGGGAAAAACCAATCTTTACCCCCATTTTAATTTGGAGTGGAGGACATATGAGTAGGGGTAGCCTTTCATGTTGTCATTCCGGAAAGAGGGAATAGAGATTGTCATCTGTTTCATCCAGAAGTGGATCGTTCACAATTGTAGATATCGTGTAAGTCCCTTGCTGAATTGATGTTTGAATCTTGAGAACACAATAGGCATAGAGACAATGGTTAATGGAGACCAAGGGGTTCATTCTCAGCCTCTCAAGGCATCCACTCCTATGCCTAATTATTGTGGTTAAAATGAATATAGGAGTGGCGGAGGTTTTTGGATAATCTGTGTATGAAGGCATTGCTTCGGTGGGAAGAATGGTGATGTCAATAGAATTCGAGTGGGATTGTACCTTAGCTTGTTTACTTGTTGGGGTATTTATAGCCAGTAATTTTTTAGCAATACAAAAATTAATCGCTGGAATCATTGAAATGGGAACCACTGATTTTTTCCTCTGATCCGTCATAAGGGTTGGTGCCCAAAAAGAAAAGTTCTGGTAGGCCTTCATTGGCTACCTTGGTTAGCACCTCCAAAACACCTTTTGGTGTAGCCAGTAGCCAGTGCTATTGGCTGAATCGGGTCCAAAAGGCTGATGAAATGCATGGTAGGTGCTGCAAAGGTGGGTACTCTTGTTAATGAAGGCTCTTGTCTTGTGGATTGTCACCCACTATATGTGGCTTGCATAGGTCTGCTGCAGCTTCCTGTAGTGGTTGTGTTAAGCTACAGAGATTTTTGCATTCGGTTGAGCTAGCAAGAAGTCACTCTTTGGCCAAGTCAGGCTATTCAAATTCAAGCTGGCAGGTGCTTGGCTTTGGTCAGGCCAAGTAAAAAGCATCTTGCATCCAAGTTGAGGCCAAGGCTGACATCAGTTTGCTGAATGGAAAAATCTGAGGGCGAGTGAAGTTGTCTGAAGGTTGTTTTACTGAGTCTCTGAGGCTGAGTTTGGACCTCTGAGCCTAATTTCAACATCAAATGTGTTATGCTTGAGGAATAATACCCTTGGATTGGTGAGGTGATGTTGTCCATGTGACACAATTCATTTTCTGTTTCAACTTAAAAGTAGATGGGTTGTATGGGTTTTCACCAGCTAGGACAGAAGTTAAAGGTAGTAGAAATTCGTATGACAGTTACTTGTGAACACTGCTCATAATTCACTAGTTAATTAGGTGATGCTAAAAAAGGCTTCTAGAAGTTGATGTTATAGTTGGTGATATGGAGGTTGATAATATTGGATTTGGAATTGTTGTCTGTTTAGACTGAATATTCACTTATTGTGTAATTTAAACTTTGGTGAATGGACACTATATTCATATACGTGCCGATACATGTGTGTGTTGGGAGGGGGGGGGGACTGATAATGTACAAAGTTTACTACTTAAGTTATGTTATAAGCAATTTAAATATTGTGATTTTAGATAAGACCTGCATATGTCAGGTGCAGTGTCATTTGCTGCTTTTGGATGGGGCAGTCCTCTTTTT
Organism: Nepenthes alata; assembly: GCA_028571085.2. Classification (NCBI taxonomy): domain Eukaryota; kingdom Viridiplantae; phylum Streptophyta; class Magnoliopsida; order Caryophyllales; family Nepenthaceae; genus Nepenthes; species Nepenthes alata. The sequence continues at coordinate 4,736 of JAOVVI020014011.1, read as the reverse complement.
TATCTACTACCTTGAGGCCAGTTGATCATTCCTTAAGTATGGCTTGTCATCTGTTTTACTGATATCTAATTTATTTTCAAGCTTCTTGTAAATGTGTTTCCCACCATATCTCCCGTCCTTTGGATAATATTTCTGGACATTCAATCTTGACTAGTGATTGTTGGGAATATGAAAGAGAAGGATTATCCAAAAGTCTCTATTTTTGCCTTTATTTGACTGACTTTTTTTACTAGCAAGACTTTGCACATAGGCGAGGATTTCATGCTTTCTTATGATTTTCTTTATTCAGGGTAGGCTATCGATGGATGACGAAGTTCTTTGCACTTGTTTGTTATGCACTGCTACTTCTGCCAGGTTTTCTTCAAGGTAAGCTGGATCACATGATAAATCTAGCCACTGACTTTTGCTTAGGCAAGGTTCTATTACTTAATAGCTTGTTTTCCCATTTTCCTTTTTAGTAAATATTTTGATAACATGCTTAGATTGCAAAGAAACTAAAACACTAGTGAAGGGGCTCAACCAGAGAATTGTTGAAAAAATTTGTGATATGATCAGCTATGCACTATGCAAAATATCCTTTCCGCTTCTCTTTTGTCTGGCGACATGAATGAATTCTGCCACAATATAGAGCCAAAATAGTGAAATCGCTCTTGTATTTTCCTGCTGGCTGATCCCTTCCTTACAAATGAGGAGATGCAACATCACTCTTCTTCCATATTTCTTGGAGGAAATTTCTCTTGCAAACAATTTATTTGTTATCAAATGTTCTAGTTTGGATGATAAGATTATGGGTAAGGGAAACAATCTTATTCAAGGCTGGTGCTGGGGTGATTTAGCTCCAAAGTAAATTCAATCATTAAGTCGATTTGACCAGAGCACCAGTTATACCAACTATCAACCATCAGTTAGCCATCATAACACTTCTTTTTATACTTTCAGATGTCTCCTTAAAATTGGTTCCATAATGCCATTATTTTGAGCATTTAATTCTTTTGACACACAACATTTACACATTCTTGGTTTTGTTTGCATTCTTTTGCTTTGATATCAACCTCTGCTGCTGCCGCAGGTTACATCTTACCATACATTTGAGCTCTTAAGTTACTCTTTCCGTGTCTTTCTGATTTTTCTTGAACATCTTATAGAATTTCAAACCTTCTGGTTGTTGATGCGTTATTGCAACTGAGTTACTCTTCATTTACACATTCGTGGTTTTGTTTGCATTTTTTTGTTATGATATTATCCTCTGCAGCTGCAGCAAGATTTCAACTTACCATCCACTTGGGCTCTTGAGTTATGCTCTGTCTTTCTGATTTTTCGTACCATCTAATAGAATTTATAGCCATTTGGTTTTTGATGAATTATTGCGTCTGAGTTTTAAAACTCAGGAGTGTACCTTGCCAAAGTCATTTTCTGTTATTTGAGATACAAGCATTCTACATGAAGTCAATCCTTTGGAGTTCTGTACCTCCTGATCGGCATCAAATTTAGGTTTAAAAGTGAGATTGTTGAGGGATTGAGGGATTGTCCTTATTGATGACGATCAGTGACTTGCCCAAAAACGATGATGTTTAGTAATTATTTGGATTTTCTTATGTAATTAGGGAGATCTTAAATCGAGATGCAGATTTTAGTCTTAGAGCTAAAGGATTCCTCTAACAAACTAATTCCCCGAAGGAGAAGGTGGAGTTCACTTTGACAGCGTGCCAGCTCGTTTCTCCAAGCTATTCACTTTGTTTTTTACTTGGTAAAAGTCTCCTAGATATATAGGGATTGTGCTCAGGTGCTTTCCAAACTCAAAATCATTCTTTTATATTCAAGCATGCTTTTTGACAGTAAGAGTGAGGCATGTCACATATACAACAAACCCATTTAGATTAGAATCACACGTGGAAATTCATGTGTCTCTCTCCTCTTATCTCTATCTTTTGGTTTGTTGTATCTGTGTTAACCAAATCTCTTAAACCTCTCATGTGTAAGTCATTTCATGTAAGCTAATGGGTACAGTTCTCTATATGATTCTTTCTTTTTCACCTGACATTAAGATGAGTGTACAATAGTAAGGACTCTTTATTCTGAGATGGAGGTCAGGTTCATACCGCATAACTTCTTTGCAAAACCAGTGGTGAGACATCATATGTCTGACCATCAAAAGATGTTGCAATGTTAGTGCTTTACTAAAACAAAAGAATTTGATTCTTAGCTGTTCCAGCATCCCAGGTTTTCCTCGTCTTTTTTGTTGTTTCTGCTTAGATAGAGATGGAAAAAACTGAAATCTTAATAGCAATTGATGTGTCTGCCAGAAGTTTCGCAGCATTGATGTGAATTCAAGACGCCATCAGATTATCTCTCTATTATCACTATTCATTTCCAGATTTATTTTCTCCTAGTTTTGTTAATATTGACCGTGGGACTATGTCATCTGTCAAGCAGCTTCTCTCCATGCATATCCCTGGATGAGCATTGTTTTGTTATTCTGTTTTTATTTTATATTTTTCTGAGCTTCTCAAAAGTTGTGCAAGCAAAAAAGAAGAGGAGGATGATCAATCAAAATTTAATAGAAACCAAAAGGAGAGTGATAATCTTGTGCATTGCACAAGTATAAAATTACTTCTCATTCTGAATTCCTTAAGATTTCTCCAATTGCATGTACTCAGTGTTTACCATTTTGCATGCTTTCAAAATTTTAATCTCCCTCAGTACCAATGCTCCCATTCTTGATTTTGTAACTATTGGTGCTCTCTATATTTCTCTCGCCATTGTCACATTCTTGTGGTCTTTCATCATAATTAATAGCTTGCCCTAATTTCAAATCTCTTGGGTAATTCTCACTCTCTCCCAACAAGGTAATTCTCTTAGACTGCACACAGAGTTATGGAAATCTGAATAGGCTTCCTAATTAAATAAGTTGTCCTCTTATCTTTCTGCTAAGTGATTTGGTTAATGATTTGCTCATGTAATCCATCCGCCAGCTAGGGGCCAATTCTAAGATGCCCCTTTTGTATTACTTTTTTTTTTTACCCCAAAAAACCAGTTCTGAGTTACTGATGGCTCTTTAATTTTGTTGTTTCCAAGGCAAACTTCACTGTTGGCGGGAAAATTCTCTTACTCCTCTTTTAGTATGAGGTTTTAAATCTGCAATGACAGTACTCCTCTGCTGCTTTTTACCACTCATTTTTTTAATTTGATATTTTTCTAGGCATTCAGTCAGTGCCGACAATTTATCAATTGAGCTTCTGAATATTTTGTAATAGCTAAGTTACTTTTTGGTGAAGGAAATAAAGTGATGCAGATATATTGGGATTAGAGATTTTATTTTATTTGATATTATTTAATTTCTTATTTTTTCAGATCTTGAGATTCCTAAATTTATAGTTTTGATAGTCTATGTGATGTCAATGGAGTATCATATTTTATTTGTATTATTTTCTTATTTTAGGTTGCTGTTAAATAGGAAATTATATTTGATTTAATTAACTTAGGAGTGGGGTGCTCTATATTAAGACCCTAATTTTACTATTGTAATACCTATGGATGAATGATATAATGCATATGGCTATTGTCTTATTATTTCTCTCTTCCCACTTGCTTCTCCCTCTGCCGTTGTTGTCCCTGTTGCTTTTTCTTCCCCTTTCTCTCTTCTTCCCTCTCATTCCCTATATAAAATCTGGTATCAGAGTTGAAATTCCTATTTTCTAAAAATATTTTTCTAGTTATCTAAAATCTACAACTTGTTGCAACTCCACAAATAGCTTGACAAATAAACCAACCACCAAAACAAACACCACCCGCCACCAATCTGTTGCCTATCATTGTCATCCCTGATAATGAGTCGGCTGTGACAACTACAGCCAATGCCACTGCTGCTTTTTCCCAACCAAACACACAATCACATTATATAGACAACTAAAGATTACCATAATAATGATATTATCTACAGAAACTTCAATAATCTTACTCGATAGGGTCAAGTTTTTGCCACCTCAAGATAATTGATGCGGATATCTTAGGAATAGAGACTTGATTTTATGTGATATTATTTGTTTTCATATTTTATTTTATCATGGGATTCCAAAAATTTTACAATTTTGATAATTTTCAGATGTCAATGGAATATTATATTTTATTTGTATTATTTACTTATTTTAGGTTATCGTTAATTAGAAAATTATATTTAATTAGTAATTAATTTAGGAGTAGCGTATCTCTATATAAGGAGCCTAATTTTGTTGTTTTAATATTTATGGGTGAATTATATAATGAATATGACTATTGCCTAATTGTCTTTCTCTTCTCACTTACTGTTGGATTATTCCTCAAATCTTATAATTGAGAGAAATTTATTTTGTAAAAAAAGTTGCAAATTGCTTGAGCAAAATAATTGCAAGGGGTTAGACCCCTATAAATAGAACCTCTTGTTTGAGTTTGTATTTATCCCAAAAGTTTGTAAGAATCAAAGAATAGCTAGTATTATGCCATTGAGAGAAGGGTGTTACAATATTTTTTCGGTGAAAATGTAAGAGAGTTTTTGTAGCCTTTCCTCTTTTTTTAAAGTTTTAAGTCGTAAAACTTTCGTAGTGAATTTTTAAGTGGACTTTAGTCCCGTGGCTTTTCCTTCTTATTTTAGGGAGGCTTCCAATGTAAAAATTCTTGTGATGTTGTTGTGTTTGTTTTTATTTTTTTAGTGGGATTCCAAAATCCCAGTACTTCTCCCCATTCTCTTTTCTTCACTTTCC
>JAOVVI020014010.1:0-11649 GCA_028571085.2 Nepenthes alata | reverse complement strand
AGCGCGAAGAGAGTAATGGTTTGAAGGAAGATAGAAATTTTTCCGCAGAGGGAGCCCTAGGGTTGTCAACAGGCGTCAGATTTTGAACAGTACATCTATGGATTGAGGGGTGAAAATTGTTATTTTTATTTATTTTAAGTAAATAATTATAATTTATTTATTTAAAATAAGTAATTTTAATTAATAAGCAACTCTTATATTTTTAAAATTAATTATTTAATTTAAAATAAATAACATTTATAAAGATTTTTTTAAAAAAATAATTATCTTTAAATTTTAAATTAACAATTAAGATTAGAAAAAATATGTGATACTTCTTTAAAAAATACAGCCCTCAATTATGCAAACTGATTCTATAAAAATTATTAGTACTCGAAATTTTGATGAGAGTTTGATGATTTAAATAATATTTTAAATGTAAGTTTTGCATATAAATATTAATTATTTACAAAATCATGCTTTGGTCAACAGATTAATTCTATAATATCTTTGTATAAGTATTAATTTTTGTTGCGCTCCACGAAGTCGGGTTATCCTATGGATTAGGGAACCATAAATCGAATCTTCACGCTAAATCGATCTGACGCGAATCCGGTCTCTATAATCTCAAACTTAAATCTTGTATAATTCAACTGAAAACAAGATCAGAAAACGGCAGAAATTACTCACACCATATATCATTCTATGCTAAAATCAGAAGTATTTCCAATAGTATAAAAATATGTATTGAGGATACATGTAGCGGTAGATCGAACGTTTGAATGCGTCCAATTTATGCACAGCTTAGATGTGCGCCCGCAGAGGCGTCTCAAATATACTATTATAAATTATACGACTGTCTAATAATTACTGAAGTGCTCTAAAGGGATGGACGGTCACTTGAATGGAGGATCTCCTGGATGAAGAACCTTTGCTTAGATGGACCCTTGGAGGGATTAGGTGTAAAGTTTCCTGAAAAATTTAATGGTCAGAGTTTCTCTCTTCTAGATTTTTCTCTCCGGCCTCTCCCCTGGGTCCTCTCTCATTTTTGCTACTAAATATTGGCAGATTATTTATAGTAGTAAGAAACAATTTTATTAGTTGTATAATCGCCCTGAATAACGGCATCTAGTGGGTTACACAACGGTCATTGATATGGATGATCGATTTGCTTTTATGATCTCATTTAGTTATAACTAGTTTCCCTGGATAAAGACATGAAATGTTATTTGAGAGAACTCTTTATTCGTTTTTTGGGTTGTTCTTCCTGAGCTTTCACGATCTATAATAGGCCTTTGCTTTATTCGTGAGCCTTTTTCCTAGGTTGGGTTTACCGAACCTATTAATTTTATATTTTTGACAATATTTTTACGTATACAATTTTTATAATTTTGGAAGATTATTGGATTAATATGTATATTAATTTAGTTTGTGTTGCGTTCTGATTCCATGGGTGGCCGAGAGATGCAGAGGTTGGCGAGGTCCCACGGGCTCCGTAGATTTTAGGCAACACAAATGTTTGAGATGCTGGATGCGAGAGAAAGATTAAGACCGGATCTTTTACGTGGAAAGCCTCCTTTTGAATGGGGAGGAAAAACTACGAGGCTCATGGCCTTGAAAGTGCTTCACTATTCAGGTTGAAGTCTTTACAGAGTACAATTGTGATGGTTAATCCCTTCATTGTCTATTGTTTAGTGTTTCTCACTTAGAGGGCTATGCTTGCTGGGCGTTTTAGCCACTATTGTTGGAGATCTCTTTTAGGGTGATCCCAGTAAGAGTTTTCCCAGAGGTGGGGGTTTCAATGAGCGTGAGAGTTTACCCAGAGGTCTAGAAGGTCCGGATCGGATCGGGATCTCCTCTGGTATCGTCTCTATTTTTCTCGTTTTCTCTTGTTGTCCTCATTCTGAAGGGAGCCTCGCTGGGTATTTATAGGGGAGAATGAACTGTTGGGGCGAAAACACGTGGCGCCCATCAAGTGGTTGAGGAGCCGGTCCACTGCTCTGCTGTCTCCCTTTAATACTGCTGACGTGAGGGAGAGCACGCGGCTAGCGCCGCTGGTAGGCCTGCGCGTGCAGGGTCTGAGCGTCAGTCTTGATTTGACTAGGTGTGCCCTGTTGAGATGGTGACTGGCAATGGCTGCAGGTCCCTTGAAAATCGGCGAAGTTGCTTAACTGACATCCTTGTCCGAGCATAGGGTAGTCCTCGTCCCTGAGTGGGGCTCTTTGGAAATTCGTGGACACGTGAGAGGGAGCAGCGCCTGGAGGGTCTTCTGGGGAAGTCCGAGAGCCTCTTCTTAACCTCCCGGGCAATTCTACGACTCAATTGAGCTTCCAGAGTTCTCGGTCTTAGTCTGTTGGCTTCTACTTCGGGCCTCTGGTTTGGGCATTTTTTTCTAAGCCGTATTTTTCTGGGCCTTTGCAGTGGGGTCCAACAGTTTGAATTATGGATGGATACCAAATCAGTTTTTGTTTTTCAATTAAAAAAGCGAGCAAATATTTTTAATTTTTTTGAAATATGTATATAAATTATATACGGAGAATTGAAGATTTATTTTACGAAAATAAAATTTTGAAGTTTTTTTCTCAAAGTAAAAAAAGTCATAATGAATATAAAATCTTATAATCAAATTTATAAATAATTTATTTTTTAAAAATTTAAAATATAATAATTAAATGAAATACATTTTACAAATTTACAAAATGTCTAATTAATAGTTTTTTTTTTTGTAATTTAAACGAAACTCAACGCTGGGTCCAGCAGCCAAAAAGGAACATCTCGGAGCCCAGCTGACAGCGATACCAAGTCATCTTTCTCACCGTCTCGATGGCCGGCGGCGATCGGCAAGGGGATAAACCGGTGATCCTAATCCATTAGCCACCGATATTCAAACTTTTCTTCGGTGACCGCCTAAGCCGTAGTTTCTCTCTCCTAGACCCTAAGGCCTCCCTCTCAGAAAAAAATGGTTAAACGTCGTGAATGATGAGATGGGTTCGTTACATTCGAACTGCCTAAACTGTCGAAGGGAAAGAGAGCCCTGAAAAACAAATGGGTCTTCCATTTAAAAACTGAGAAAGGTACCTCGCAACCGAGATATAAGGCTAGGTTGGTGGTGAAGGACTTCAACCAGCACAAAGAGGTTGATTTTGATAAAAATTTTACCCTAATTGTAAAAAAGGTCCTCTATATGGGTGGTGCTTGGTATGGTTGTTGTCCAAGATTTGGAGTTCGAATAGCTAAATGTCCAGACAACATTCCTCCATGGTGACTTTGAGGAGAAAATCTATATGGAGCAACTCAAGGGATTTCAGGTCAAGGGGAAGGAAAGACTAGCGTGTCGTCTGAGAAAGGGCCTGTACGGATTGAGTACAATAAGTTTGACTCTATTATGGTGGATCAAGGCTACCAAAAGACTATTTCGGACCATTGTGTGTTTGTTTAAAGGTTTTCAGAAGATGAATTTGTCATCCTTCTCTTCTATGTAGACGATATGCTCATCGTTTGACAAAATAGTGCTCGGATCAAGGAGTTGAAGTAGCAGCTTAGACAGTCGTTTGCCAAGAAGGACTTGGGGCCTACAAAACAGATTTTGGGTATCAAAATATTTCGTAACCGTAAAAAAAAAGAAACTGTGACCGTCCCAAGAAAGCTATATTGAGAAAATACTTCAACATTTTAAGACGGAGAAGTCCAAGCCAATGAGCACCCCACTGGCCAACCACTTCAGGCTAAATAATAGACAGCGTCCAACCTCAGATCTTGAGAAGGCTGCCATGAGAAGCATGCCCTACTCTTCAGCAATAGGGAGTTTGATATATGCTATAGTGTGCACGATGCCAGATATTACACACATGGTCGGTATTGTTAGCAGGTTTCTCTCAAATCCTAGGAATGAGCATTGGTCACCTATAAAGTAAATTTTGAGCTTTCTTCGAGGGACTTCCAAGATGTGTGTCTTTTGGAAGTGACAAGCTCCAGTTGATTGATTACACTAACGCTGATATGGACAGAGACGTTAACTCCAGAAAGTCCACTTCGAGATATTTGGTCAAATTCGCCGGAGGGGCAGTCTCATGGCAGTCAAAGTTACAAAAGTACATTACTCTCTCCACCACAGAGGCAGAATTTATCGCGGTGACAGAATCGAGTAAGGAAATGTTGTGTATGAAAAAGTTCAACCAAGAATCGAGCTTCAAGTAGGAGAAGTATGTGGTACTTTGTGACAGATAAAGTGACATACATCTCTGCAAAAACTTCTCATTCTATTTAAAATCAAAACATATTAATATTCGATACCATTGGATGAGAGATATTGTGACGAAGGACTGCTGTCACTAGAAAAAGTCCAGATTGAAGAAAATGGGTCAAATATGTTGACCGAAGTATTGTCCAAGGAAAAGCTTGAAACTTATTATGACATAACTAGTCAAACTAATTTTGTTCTCATACGGTCGTGAGAAAAAGTTTGTTAGGATCACTCCCATGTGGGAAAATACCGTAGTGAAAAATGCCAAAGTGGAAAAAAGCCGAAGTGGGATTTGGTCCGGAGTGAAAAAGCTGGAATTATTTTTTCCAAATGCTTTTCCGGAATGGAGATTAACCGAAATGCATATTGGCTGAAATGGATGGAATTTTCGGAATTGTTGAAAATTTTGAAATGGATGGAATTTTCGGTATGAAATTCCGGAGTAAAATTTCTTGAATGAAAGTTGACCGGAAAGAAAGAAGACCATAGTGGATTTGCACTTGGCCAAAGAAAGATTAGGTCTGGAGTGGACTTGGTCAATGCCTGGGAGCTGTGATCGAAAAGTTGGTTACCTACAATGTCTGTAAAATCAGTTTTTTCAAAAAAAAATTGACTCTCAGAGTTGGCAACTGATTAGTTGAGTAGGTCAACTTTTCCTGACAGAGTAACGATTAACAGAATTGATAGCATAGTTGGTGGCAAGTTTTGTACACACTCAACCTGCCTAATCGATAAGCAGCACCAAGGTCAAATTTGTATATATATGCATGCTGAGCATACAAGCAAAGTGCAGAGAAGTGAGAAGAAGAAAAATTTTAAAGAAATCAAGGAGTAGCCAAACTTTACTCTTGTTTTATTACTCTTGTTTTTATTCTCAACTCTCCAAAGGGCTTGTGTAGCCAAATTGGGTTTCTGTAACTATATTTACATAGTAAAATTTATTTATGAACCAAATGTCCAATGATTTTTCCTCTTATTTTAGAAAAGGATTTTCCACGTAAAAATTTGGTATGTTGTTACTCTTTCTCTCATATTCCTCTATCGTGTGTGTTTATGCGTATTATTTCTGTCTGATTCTGATTTGTCCGACCAGCCATTATCTTCCCAACATGTTGCTCACTCACAACTAAAACTCGCCACATGATCAATGAGGATGTGATGATGGCACTAGGAAAGGAAGGTGTGATCATTAACGTCGGCCGTGGAGCTCTAATTGACGAGAAGGAATTGGTGCACTTTTTGGTAGAAGGCAAGATCAGTGGAGTAGGTCTTGATGTGTTCGAGAATGAGCCTGACGTCCCAAAAGAGCTCGTCGTGCTCAATAACGTGGTCTTGTCTCCACATAAGGCCGTCTCAACTCCAGAGTCTTTTAAGGCATTGGAAGAGATAGTGGTGGAGACTTTGGAGGCTTTCCTTTCAAATCCATCCTTGAGGTCGCCGGTGACATTCCACTGACATGGAGATTGTTGAACAACCGTCAGACAGCTTCTTGGGCAGCTCATGCGTTTTAGGCAGCAAGGGGCAGTGGCAATGATATCATTGTACATTTATGTGGTCTAAGCCTTCTCTCTGAGCTCATTTAATTAACATGTAAGGTCGAATGGAGTTAACTTAGTAAACTCTTTATTATGAACTAAACTATTCGAGTCAATTTGTCATAATTTGTTTAGGAGTTGGTTTGAGCTGAATTTGTGAAGTTTAACATGCAAAATAAAGCTTAAGTTTTAGGATTTTATGTTATTTGGACAGATTTGAGCAGTTGTGCTTCATGGATCATTTCGACTTGTTGGCAACTTTTGTTGAAGCCAATCTCAACCCTTCAGATTGTGCCTCAGTTTCAGGTTCTGACGTTCCCTCACCAGCTTCTGTAATCAAGCTCCTTTTTTTTCAATATAATTTCTTGATAGGCTGCTTTTGGCAGCCAATGTTATTTTCATGATGATATGAAATTACCCTCGCACAATAGTAAGATTTTCACAAATTCAATTCATTTTACAATATAAAATTAACAGTGTATGTTGTGATTATCCCCAGACAAGGATCTTACCGTAACTATTTTGTCGCTGTAGGCAAATGGAACCCATATGACAACATTATAGCATATGAATGTATATGCTTAGTAATTGCAACCCTTCAATGCCACCAAGCTGTAGGCATCCGAATGCAACTCATCAGTGGATTGATTCATAACTCTTAATATCACGACCCTTTGGTGACCGGTACAATTAGCAGTACCATCATGTTTGGCAGATCACTCAACTTGACTGCCGAACTTCCATATATTTGTCTGCTTCACTTTAGCGAAGATGATGCCTGCAAGAAAATTTTCCGTGAATTTGTCAAGATTTCCAGAAAAATGAGATTTTCTGCAGGCACACCGCAAATTTTAAAGCAGGACACTCAGGAACTTCTGTTACAAAACCTTAAGGTTTCTTTGGTTCCGCGTCGGACTTTGCAACGAATTGCTGGGAGGCCTAGCCGCTGATGAGCTTCATACCGATGACAACCGGAGAAACCTGTAGAAACCCATCAAAGGAAAGTTGCCACAGAGTTTCCAAACTATCAGATACTTCAAAGAACAAACTGAAAAACAAAACAGTGTCACTCTGTGCTGGTATAAAGGATGAGCAGGCAGAATTTTAGTTGAAGCTTCGATAAGATGTACCATAGTAAACTCCATCAACCTCAAGAACATCAATCTGCCAGTTTTACAGCAAAAAAAAAAATAGACTTGAGCAAGTTTAAAAATCAAATTCCAATATAAGGTAACAAACAATAAACTGGATCAGCTAAGAGAATAGAGATGTTTTTAGTTCAGTACAGTACCAACTATTTGGCTACTGAAATAGAGATAATGCAATAGTATACATTTTTCTTGAGTCTGCAGTCATCAGTGTTACTACTTGTTTGTTGTTACTATTACCCTCAAATTGACAACTAAAATTTTCATTGAAATAGAAAAATAAAAAAAGCTTACAAACTACAGAGAGTAGTTATCTAAGTAAAGTACGGGCACATTCAAGCATGTCTAAATGCTTTTCATTCATTCCTAATGCAAACAACAGCCTGATGCAAGTTTCAGTCTTGCTCATGAAAGCATAGCTTTTCCAGAATAATTTACTCTGCCAAGGATGTAAGGTAGTCAACATGTCTGGTGCTTACAGGAACTTGAAGGCCGATTTCCCGAATGCTGTCCATAAGTTCCTTCACTTTTTGAGGATCATTCTCTCTCGTGCGCATCAGCGGCCTCCGTATCTTATCCAGTGGAAGTTCCATGATCACCGGGCCCCCTGCTTGTGATGGTGAAATGGCCCCTAAAAGCAATGCAGATTAGGACATGTACCGATAAGTCGAGGCAGAAGATATAGTTAGAGAGGAAGAGAGTAAGGAAGATAGATAGAGAAGAGTACCATTTGATGAAGCTGGAAGAGAGAACTTTCTAAGTGTACTTGGGACATGGAGATAGAAACTTGCCATTTTTGAGATTCTTCACCTTATTGTCAATGTCAAGAGAGCCCTTAGCAGTAGAGAACGGACTAAAAACCTGACAATATGGGGTAGGTTAAACATCTCATTATTTCATGTTTTTCAATGCATTTGAAGTATCCATTAGATATGTGTAGTTTTGGCTCAGTTCAGTCACAAGTCCAAACCAAAAACTAAACCATCTTTATTATAATTGAGGAAAATTTGAGGACAAATCCATTATACCAAACTTAAAAAATGAAGTTACCAAAACTCCAAGAGCTAGGTTTAGTTTAGATTTGGGTGGAAACTTGAACAAGAGATCGATGAATTAAACAATAATGAGGGGGCAGTTATTATTTCCCTATCTCCATTAATGCAATTATTGTCTTCTATCTCCAATGGATGATGGCAAGGGCTGAAGTTTCCAACTGTAGAAAATCAATGACCATATATTAATGGGCCTTTTGATGAAAATTCCATTTTGTGCCTTGGAATAATTTACTGCAGAGAAATTGAGGTATTTAAGCTACACAATAAGACAGGGTATAAGTTGTCATGTTTGATTCCAAACAAAACAAGAAAAAACAAAGGATTACTGCTATAGTGGATAGCACACCTATGATGCTCAATTCTTGTGATCATAAAATGTAGAATGCAGAAATATTGGGTAAAATCCATAATTGGGTGAAGTTTTCTGGTCCAAAGCCATATGTTTAATCTAAATATAAATGGACGTTTCTGTTTAGAATCCGTATTCATATTCATCGATGAAATTAGGCATGTGATGACCGATTGGAATGCAGTTATCTCCCACACAATATTCACTCATTTATTAGTCAAGAGGTGATATGTCAACCCATACCACGTAATTGGGCAGTGGGGTTGTAACAAGAATGGCAGATTAAGATACTTGTTGCTATGCACAATTACAAAATATGGCATTTGATAAAGGAAGAAATAATTTACCCATAGCAGCAAGATGAATGGGAGGCCAAAATCATTGAAGGTTTTGAAGTTTGTTCTATTCTACCTCTCACATAGTTGACTATTGCGCAAAAAGTGGAAAATGCTTAATTGGGTAGTAATCACATTGGAAGGTTTAGTTACGAAAAACCTGAACCATTCAAGTAAAAGTGGGTTGAAACTCTATCCTAAACTCACTTGTTCCGGGCATCATTGGGCAGATTCTTGGCTTAGGTTGGGACTGAAGCTCTCTAGGCTGCAGCGGCAGTTGGCATATGTAGTAACTGATGAAATTTGGTTGGGTCATTTGCACAAAGGGAGGTAGAGATTTGGGGTAGCATGATCTTAGCAAGAGGCACTGAAATAAAGAATATGCTCTTGCGCAGCTCTTCAGGGGATATTACTTTCCGTTGATTTCTCACATGACGCTTGTTTAGTACACTTCATATAATATAGATAAATCAGCCTTTTTTTCAATGTTATCATTTCAAAAAATATAGAGGTTCAAAACTTTTAGAAAAAGTACTCATACTATAAACGCTGAGTACAATAGTATAAAACTAAGTACAAGACTTTTGATTGCTTATATTTTTTCTCTAACTCCCTAAGCTTGTTCCAAATAAAATAAATTTACTCTAAAACTTTTTATATTATTTCTACTTAAGAACATTCTAAAATAAAGTACTATCATCTGATTTTTTTATAATTCTCTGCACTATTCTAAACCCTCTTCAATATCCTAAAAAATTCTTCCCCCTTCACATACATTCTATGCTCATAGAAACAGCAAGGGAGAGGGCCAAAGGGGAAGTAATCCAAGTTTCTTGTCATCAATTAAGGAAAGAGGGAAAGCATGAAAGTATTCTAATCCACGGCAATATTTGTAAGACTTTGAATCCTTTTCAAATAAATAAAAAAAGGATGAGAAATCACTTACGAGATCGAAATGCTTCTGGTTCTTGAGACAAGTCGTGCTATCACCAAGGAAATATTGGATTATCTTTGGCGGAAATTCAACTTAAGGAAATATTCACTCTTCAACGATGAGGAAAGGTTCAGTATGCGTAACTATCGTCACACCACACAATGTTGAAGCAACTATCCTTGTCTAATTGTGTTTCTCATATTCACTTCTATTTTGATAATTACGCTTTTGGTTGTCAAAATTCTATTGTTGGATACTCTCTTATGCTTGAACCTTAGCAATTTTCTCAGCACACTCCTCGCACAAATAAAGACATAAGGAAGAAGGAAGTTCTTACACGTAGTCAATTTGTTATTCAGTAAACCCTATGTTTCTGTTTTCAGTAACGATCACCAAGACAGCACACAAAATTAAGCCGATTTCTTAACTTCATTAAGTGCTACTGGATTTCAAATAGCTAATATTTGATTCGGAACTTCAAAGTACGACAGAAATATTAGCAGCTCGTGATTTTATCCTCGGCAAGGAGCAGACAAGAACTTCATGAAATTTCACAAAATTTTGATAATGAAGATAGGCAAAAAACCAAGCATAGGAAAAATTCATAAGAGTGAGAGATACCTTAGCTGCTGAAATGTTCGAATTCGAATGAGAATGAGCAGACAGAGGACGACGCAGAGGTAATGCAATGGATAACCAATGTTTTCTCTCTCCTTTCCTAATTTGCGTATGAACGAATAAGGATCCTGTTTCGTAAAATTGCACCGTCAGTTTACACTATCAAATAAAATCGATCATTTAAATTTGTTCATGTCACAAATTTGAAAAAATTATAACAAAATCTAATCAGTTGGATTCAATCGATTGTGCAAATCGACAGCCCAAATTTACAAAATAAGATCTTGATTTGCCCATATGCAAAGCAGAATCCTAAGAGGCCTTTCCCACCCCTTCTTTTTTCTATTTTCCTTTTTTATTTTCAAAAATGATTTCTTTTGGTTTTTTCCTGCTAGGGATTCTTTTTGAAATACATGAAAAAATATTTTTTTCATAACAAAAAAAATAATTTTACCAATATAAATAAATTATATCATATTAACAATATTAAAAAAATATTATCTTTTATTCATATTTGATAATACCTAAAATTTAAATTATTATACAAATTAAATAGTTAGAACATTCAGTTAATAAGAGAGATAATATGTCTAATTTTTGTAACTATAAATCCTAGTTCTACAAACTATAACAATTTAAGAAAATGTAAAATATATATAGGATTTACTCTCTAATATATTTTTTAACGCTCAAATTAATAATATTTTCTCAACAAAAGTGAAAGATGTGGAAAGAAAGATGAAAGAGGATTAATGTAGAGTTTTGTGAGTTTAAATGGATGTACTTCGTTTGGTTATATTCACTATTAGCACTTGTATATCTGAGTACGATTTGTCTTTGTTTTTGATTGGGTGTCTATATTTATAACTTGAATTCTAGTCGTTCGTCCATAACTAACACTTGTAATTGAAACGTTATGCAGCGTTATGTGGGTATCTATATTAACATTATGCAGCGTTAATCATCAACCATTATAATTAGTTATGTAACTGTAACTTACTTTACTTTAGTAACCATTTCATCATAAATGTTTAGTATTTATTAAGCAATTATTACTTATCTAAATGTAATTAATTATTCTTTGATTATGAGTAATCGTTCGTCATAATTTAATAAATTATTAATTACTCTATCGAGTCATTAACTGTTTCAGTTTTTCATATTTTTTGTCACTCAGTTTGTCGGTCAGTCAACTAAGTTCGTGATTTTTATTCTTGGGTCGCTAACCTCTTAATCCTATTTTTCAACCAGGTCGAAAAGATTGTATTTAAAACATACTCAACACTATTATACTAAATTACTCAACAAATATTAATATTTTAAAAAAATAAAGAAAATCAATAATAATAATAATAATAGGATAAATTGAACTACTCCATTAAAAGAAGCAACCCCCATTTGCCCGACACATGACTTCTTATGCTCCGTTAAGTTTAAATTTTTAATTTGTATA
>JAOVVI020014009.1:0-11649 GCA_028571085.2 Nepenthes alata | reverse complement strand
TTTCTTTCTCCGGTCAACGCCGGTTGACCAGTACTTGATGATTAACATTTTCTTATTAAAATTTTGGGTCGTTACACGTCCAGTGAGCCAACCCCTGCCGACTTGTCCCTCGATCCTGAAACTTAATTTTTTCATGCATATTAAGCCTAATTTTGATTATATTAATTTAATTATCTAAAATTATTACGTTTGGGAAATGATACATCATAACATTATCTTTCCCCGGATAATATTGAATATCAGAATCATAATCCTTTAGCAAATCTATCCATCTTTGCTGACACATATTCACCTCTTTTTTGGAGAAAAAATACTTCAGATTCTTATAATCTAAATAAACTATAAACTTTTCTTCATATAAATAATATCTCTAAATTTTCAGAGAAAATATTAAGGTTGCTGACTCCAAATCATAGGTGGGATAATTTTGCTCATGCACTTTCAACTACCTCGATCCATAGGCAATGATTGCGAAAGCAGTTTTCAAGAATTGAAGAAGAGATTGACTTTGGCGCCAGTGTTGTCGATCCCTGATGGATATGGAGGATTTGTTGTATATTGTAATACTTTAAGAAAAGGTTTAGGTTGTGTTTTGAAGCAGCGAGGTCGGGTTGAGGATACCCAACAGAATGGAATAAAAGTGAATGAAAACAAAAGGTGAGAGTATGAGTATGATTATCTCAACCCGATCTACCACTTCTCCAATTAGTTCAAGCTTAGATTCGGACTCGGAGGCTTTGATCTCCCATTCTCTCTCTTCTCTTCGTCCCACTCTCTCTCCCCTTAGAAAATTGCCAAAAAGAAACCCTCATGGCTTTATAAATCACAGTGCCAGCCCGGCGGGTGCTGCTCCACCGGGCCCGACTCTGTGGCCCTGCCTCGGGTGCCAAATGGGCCAACCTCTGCCGACTTATCCCTTGATCCTGAAACTTAATTTTTTCACACATATTAAGCCCAATCTTGATTATATTAATTTAATTATCTAAAATTATTACGTTCAGGAATTGATACATCACAACATTAGCTTTCCCCAGCTAATATTGAATATCACAATTATAATCTTTTAGCAAATCTATCCATCTTTGCTGACACATATTCTGCTCTTTTTGGGAGAACAAATATTTCAGATTCTTATGATCTAAATAAACCATAAACTTTTCTTCATATAAATAATGTCTTCAAATTTTTAAAGCAAATATCACGGTTGCTGACTCCAAATCATAGGTGGGATAATTTTGCTCATGTACATTCAACTACCTTGATCCATCGGCAATGACCTGACCTCGCTGCATTAAAACATAACCTAAACCTTTTCTTAAAGCATCACAATATACAACAAATCTTCAAGATCCATTAGGGATCGACAACACTAGCGCCAAATTCAATCTCTTCTTCAGTTCCTGAAAATTGCTTTTGCAATATCATTCCAGATAAACGTTGCTTTCTTTTGCATCAACCGAGTCAAAGGTATTGCAATCCTTGAAAATTTTTTAATAAATTGCTAGTAATATCCGCCCAAGCCAAAAAAACTCAGAATCTTTATGACATTCATCGATCTCTCCCAATTTATCACTGCTTTAACCATACTTGGATCCACAAATATGCCACATTTTTTGTATATGTTCTTTCGTTATCATGGCATGATCCATGATGGTGCTTGAGGTATACCCTTTTTTTAGTAAGTAATTAAAATATATTAGTAAAAATGAAAGAATACAAATCAGATGTTTAATCTCCAAATAGATTGTAGATAAACAACTACGCTAGGGCATATCCCGAGCTAAGAAATACAAAATTTCAAGGAGAAAACAAAAACAGACTCCGGTAACGATATTATCGTGTTATGTTAAATCATGCTCAACTGTGAAACATCATGTACCAATTGTGTATATGTGTCCACCGGATGTTCGATCTCTCAAGTATCAAACCGTTCACGACATCCGGACGTTCAAAAAGAAGCTTGACATTGTTCACCCGAAATGAAATGAGAAACATATATGTCATTCCCTCGTTAATTGTTATTGAAGTAACGTTTAATTGTTTAAACGCAAATGTAAGCTCCGAAATGTGTATCCATGTGCCAGAAGCAAGGGAATGAGTCCCGGATGTTTCAAAGTGATATGTGATCATCGGAGGTAAGGAATCGAATCTCTCTCGTGAACTTGGAATCTATTGTTAATAAGAAAATTGAGTCCCACAAAAAGTTATGAACCGAGCAAGTGAATGGAAGGGAATCCACATTGTGCTTTGTGATGAATTGATCTCCCAAATGGGGATGTGTATGATGGAATGATCTCCTGGATGGAGATGTGTGTGATGAGAATGAGATTTCCCGAGTTGTGCATGTGTATGAAAATGTGGATTTCCATGTCCAAGTGTGGAATCTTACCTTGAAACTAGGACCATGATTCTTAGGGGTAGTATTCTTTAGTTTACCATGTCCATCACGGTGTGAACCTGAAGAATTCATGACCACGTATTCTAGCCGCTCGTGGAAGTAGGTGATATTCGTGGTACGCTTTAGGAAACTACTGTGGAAGAACAAGGATTGCCCTAGTACCTGGGGGATATGGGCGTGTTGATTGAACGCTACATAATGAGATGTAGTCGTTCGTTGAATGTTGCATAGTGGAGATGCAACTGATGGTCAAGTGTTGCAGACCTAAAATGTAGCCGTGGCTTTAGAATGTGTAGCGAACACATTCCTTTCCTCGTTCTCTCGCATCGTTGGTTAGTACGGTCTACTAGCCCGGGTCTGCAAAGATGACATAATGATAAAAAGGAATAATGCCTAATCGATGTAACCGTGAGAATCTAATGTTCCAAGGTGTTCCCTGTTTCCTCTCATGTTGTTGCTTTCATCGTTATCATGATTGTTGGTGAGTTATGATTGCATTTGCTGAGCTATACGCTCACTCTTGCTATTTTTTCTTCCAGATGAGAATACTTAACGGGCACTAGATTAGTTAGAGCAAGGAGAGAGACATGCTTGAAGAGGTTAGCTGGACGTCAAGTGTATTGAAGATTTGGTCATATTGTTGTAATGGAATGTAACAGCCACTCATGGATGGATGTGGCTTATTTTTATATTATGATTTTGTTATGATTCCACAGGTTTATGATGATGTAGTTATGCTTTCGCGTTTGTGTTGATATTTTGAGCTTTGTTTTATTTTAGATGGCATCCCTCTAGATCTAATACGATAGATAGAAGTATTATATTGGAGCCATGGATGACATGGCAGATGTTGTGATCCTGTGTGTTGTATTATAGGCTTTGTATTAATTCTTTTTGTTAGATGTGTGCTTGTACATGAGTCATTTGAGCAGGTTGTATTTTTAGTTTTCGTCCAGTTGCTCAGAAAACTCAGCCGAAATTCTTGTAGAATCCATAGGTTAATTATGGGCTTTAGTTTTTATTACCAATGATGGAAGTTATTTATTGGAAGAATAATCCGGTCTGTCACAGTCATCCTTTCCTTTATCTAGGGTAGCTCTTATATTCTGCCAATATATTTTAAGATACCCTTTTTGGATAAGGGCATCAATCACATTCTAAAATGTTTAACAATTATCAGTTATGTGTCTCGAAGATCGATAGTAAAGACAGTACTTCAATCAGTCTCTTCTTTCCATGTTCTTAACCAACTTGGGTCACTTTTGGATTTTTTGTTATGAATTTGTGTCAAAACATTGACCCGGGTGTTAGTGTAGAGAATAAGATGTAATGCCTCGAACTCTCAGAGAATACGTAACTTAGTCTTCTATTGCTTATGATAGTCCCAAGAAAGTTACTTGTCACTGTTTCTTCTTTTTTGGCTTATGTTTATTTTAAATATTGTTCATAATTCAGGTGTTCTGGCCTTTTGACTTCATTTAACTCCTTTGCCATAATATAGATCCTCGTGATGGTTTTTGCCTCTAGGAATGTCATAATATCCTATTAAACCATTGACTTTAAAAAATCACCCAATTAAATAGTCATCATATAGGTATTCAAGTTTACATTATTGGTGAGCTTCAATGTGTATTTGGCCTTAGTATTAAATCGGATTAGAAAACGTTTCAAACTTCTATTATGAGCGTGTCTAATCCTGATCGGATGATAGGATATATTTTCTTCCCCAGCTAGGGGTAAAGTGGGATAGAAACTAGTCCACCAAATTTTAAACAATCCAAATAGATGTCAATCTTAGCCTGTAGAACCAAATTTATGCATATCCTTTTAAAGTTAAAGAAAAATAGAGACACAGTGCGACATTCTCCATATTATGAAAGCTGAGTAAAGTGCGATAGTGATCTAGATGAATCGTTAGATCAAAACTATAGTCATTTAACTCCACTAAGGCATTTTGAACTTGCAAGGGAGGTAATATATATTAATCACAAATATGAAAGGAGTATCATCAAGTTGGGTCATCTGACTAATAGAGTTTTCTTGAAAAACTTGCTATTTTATTCTCTAGATGTGTTCCTATTTGCTTGAGAAAAACCCATAACCTCAAATGATTGGCAAATGCGTTAGATATTTGCCTAAATAGGAGGGTTCAATGAATGTGATTGTATAATCATTCATCCTAAATGAAATGGCAGTGGAAATCCCAAGTGTTCCAAAGATTCCATCACTTCGGACTCTCCTCTATGACCTTAAAATTGAGACTACCTTCAAGCCAGGAGGAAATAATTGGATTTTGTGCCTTAGGAGCCACCTTTTGGCTTTCTTACCTTTCGCACTCCTCTTTGAGGTTAAAGCTTGTGAGTGGAGGGCTTCAATCTAACTAGTTTGGGCCTCAAATTTGCCCCAAAGGGATTTTACTATCTTTGACATGTTTTACATTTAAGTGGCCATGGTTCCAATATCTACAGCAGCCTATAGGTTAGCAGTTCATTAGTTGCCTTCTTCAGGAAGGATGCCACAAAAAAAGGGGATATCTTTCTACCGTTTGCTTGATTGTCTATATGTTTTTATGTTCATAATGTCAACCGATTTTACCAAAAATTGTTAGCAGATTTTTATGGGTATGATATAGGAACAAGCGACTTGATTTCAATTTTTGGTTGAATTGTCGAACATTATATCCAAATCTTACACATTGTAATGACAAACAAGACATTCGAAGTAATCAAACATTACTTTTTAATATATCTTCTAATATACAAGTATGTGAACCTTCCAAAAAATTAGAATGTGGAAAAGATTAAGAGGACGGGAGAGAGGGAGATGGAGAACCTAATTCCGTATTTTATTGAAGAATAGGTATATTAGAGAATTATACAATTTAAGTGGTTAAGCAATTGGAAATTGATTTGTTTTAACAACCATTATGCATGTTTTAATGGTGAAATTGATTGGAGGTAATTAATGCCTAAAGATTAAACTAATGATGATAGGCAATTGACGTTATTCGGTTCGGTGACTATCTCCTGTGCTAATTGTAGAGTGTACAAATTGTTCTATTGTATCAACTGTTCGGTTTAATATTCGGATATGCATCTATTTGGGCATATAATCCAATCTGCTTAATAACTGTGTATCTACTTGATTATTTATTGGATCTTGATTTATTTTGACTAAAGTTAAGTCAAAATTAAATTTCTTATTCTTGAAGTTTTGATCTAATTAGCTGATTAATCTTTTTTTTTCTTTTTAAACTTACTATTTAAAAGATTTCAGTACTAATTTATCGAGTTAGCTCAACTCAATATATACCCAACAACACCTTAAAAATAGTGAATTTGTGCCGATGTTAAGGTTGGCCACAAAGTTGGGGGATATTTTAGATTTGTTGATAAATTCTTGAGTAGCTGGGAAGCAAGATTATGCCTCTTCTATGTTACATTCTTTTATTTTAGAGTTGTGAGTTCGGCCAAATATGTTGAAGGCATTATAAAAATTCATAACATTAATTGGAGGATTTGAATTATAGGCACTTTTTGATTTTTTCATAGTTAGCATTGCTAATTAGTTTATTATGATTTTTTTTATATTTGGCATTACATATCATGTGGGAAAACTGTATATTTTTGAGTTTATATTGGTAATTTATATTTTTTGGGCATTATGGATATATATTATTGATGTCTATTATAAGGTATTTCTTTTTTAATTATATCATGATTTTGTTGAGTAATATGTTTATCTGGACGATCTGTAATTGACCCACCCATATGGGTCGTGACAAAATAAAGAGGACTTTTGTTTTTGGTCAGTAGTATTGCAAACACTAAATAATTCAAGGAAGGTGGCTTCAATTGGATCAAATAAAAGCTATGGCCTTTTATTTTTATGTTCATTATTAATCTTTCAGGATTTATTATTATTTTTCTAAAAAATTTTATCATCTAAAAATATGAAAATGTTATCTTACTATTGAAAATTTTTATATATAAAATTTTTAAAACCATAAAATTTATATAGATTATTTATATAAAACATAAAAATTATTGATGGGTACTCCTATAGTGGACTGACCTAGGAAGGAGAAACTGCCTAAATCCACAAAAGCCTACGCATTGGCCTGGACGGTCAACGTAAACCGTTGACCAGATGATAGGCGAATGAAACCAGCATAATGACGGATGATTAGCACCAGGGACGGTCAACATTTATGTTGACCAATAGCACTATAGCAAGCCTGTCCACAAATAAGCTTTAAATGGGCCAGACCAAGTTTAACCTGCAATAGTTTTCTTTTCTGATTTTACGCTCTCACAAAAGGTAACTTCCACGGTAACAGTCACCAGCAGATTCAGTGCTCACTCTATGAGGAAAGCGACTGATTCCCTCCCTTGTCTGCTGTAAAACCCTAAACGTTGCATAGCCCGGAAGGAAGGTAAGCTTCATAGGGAGCCATTACCGCTATTAATGCCAACGTCCAAAAAGGAAGCTGTTTCAGTAGAGCACAGAAATCCCGCACTCATCCCTAAGGAATGATGCTCAACTTCTCGACTATAAGAAGGCCATGGAGTCAACACTCACAGAGATGCTTTCTGAAAGAAAATGAACGCTTTCATACCTATTCGAATTGCTCTGATATTCACGTTCCTTTTTCAAGAGGAATCCCATAGAGTTCGTCTGACGTTCTTTCAAGCTCTCACATTTTTAGGACACCCACACTCTCTTTACTTCCTATGGCTACGGTTCTTGAAAACCCAGAGATAGGAATCAACGCTCCTCATGAGTAACATTAACCTCTCCCAGCGAGAGCCAAATCATTCCCATAAACACTCTCTACTTCTCACATTCTTTACGCTATTTCTTTTACCTTCTCGATTCTTGGAAAACTATCTTGTTGACTTAAGCGTCAGAGTATTTTTGGTGGGATAATATTTTACAGGCATCCGATCTTTCATTTGTCTTAGTGGTGTGCAGTATCCAAACTCGATGAATAGAGCCGGATTCAATGATTGACATAATCCAAACCCATTCAAAATTTAGTTTCAAGACACATGAATTATATATATATATAATTAAAATTTAAATAGGCATCGGAGGTACTCTATTGTGTCCCCATTTGTTATACTTTTGTTATATGATAGATGAACAATAGTTTTTAAATACTGAGGAGTTTATATTTTATGTTTAGAAAAAATATTTAAAAATATATTAGTAGTTTTTTTATCATTTTTTAATAATATTTAAATATTAAACTACTCATATTATAAAAAAATAATACAAAAATAAAACTATTTACATATATAATTTTTATTTTTTAAAATATATAAATTTACAGTATTTAAATTCTCATTTAATTGCTCATAATAGGTGAAAATCCCTCTCCATTGCTGTCAGCGATGAAGCCTCCCCTAATTCGACCATGTTCATGTGTGATCTAAAAATTTAATTATATTTAAAATATTCATGTTCATCTATTTTAATCATCTATCATTTTCACATCTTATAAATTTTTGGCTTAGGCTGACCGAACCGATCAGCGGCCGGGTTTTACTGAAGCCTGTAATCAACCGATCAGCGGCCCGGTTTTGTCGAGGCATGTCTTCAACCTTGTTACTATTTGCCGAAATAGTCAAGAGAGAACCAATACGGAAGAATATCCCATTTATAGTGCTCCGAATCTGGAATTGTGCGTTTCGTTTCATTATCCCTGTTTTGATATTAGCGATCGAAAGTAATAAGCGAAAAAAATGGGTGGAGTTTCTACGGCAGGATCGGGAATGTTCAAGTTCTTGAATCCATCAAGGCGTCCCCAACCTACTGACATCCAGGCTGCCGCCATGTGGGGCGTAGCCGCCGGCACCACCGCCCTCTGGCTCATCCAGGTACACTCTGTAACTCTGCCTCGTCGATTATGCTCAAATGTTTCTCTAACTGCATGGTGTGCATAGCCGCGTGAACAATTTTTTAATCTTTACCTTTTATGGTTATAGTGCTCAAAAAGAGGAAAACAGAATGTTAGACCGTGTTGGGGGGGTTCCAGGGGAAGGATGTTCAGGGCAACATCTTCCTCTAATATTCATCTCACATCAGGATGGGTGCTTCCAGATGTGTAAATCTGTAGTGATATGAGCTCCCATTTTGGCAAGGCAGTCGGCCGCTGCGTTCTTATCCCGGTGTAAGAGATGATAGAATTACAAATTCTAGAAATAATGCTTTGGAGGTCAAGAAGAAGGCCTTTGTTAGGAAGATCAATAGGTATCGAGTCATTAAGATTTAGCTGGATATGCTTATTTTAATTAGTTTTTGGAATGTTGGATGATCGATGATGCCTGTAGTTTGTACTGTATCATGTCCTTAATACATTTTCACTTCTAAAGTTATTTCACAAAAAAAAAAAAAAATAATTTTTCGTATTATGTGCGCCTTAAATTAGGTGCATGTCTCACCCTGTGCCTTGCATTTACCCCAAGGGAGCTTGTTGCTTTCATATTCCCTGAGCCTTTGAGAACTAAGTTCTGATGACTGTAATAGAATATAACTAGTTCATTTCAGCTGTTAGTAATTTGTACTCCATCAGTTCATTGCTTATTTTTGTTGTCTAACGTTCTTCATTTGTCCTTTTATTACACAGCCATTCGATTGGATAAAGAAAACATTTTTTGAGAAGCAAGAGACTGATGGAAACTGATGAGGAAAGTGATGTTCGATGTTGTCAACCTGGTAAAAGTTTCTGATATCATCAGCCTAGTAATTAAGGATACTGTGTTCAGGTTGTTTGAATATTGTGCATTTTGATTTCCTGTTTATTTATAAACTGAAGTTGGCCCATTTGCTGTCGTACTTCCTGACGTTATTGGTTACTCAGACTCCAGTGTTTGTGTTTTTACCAGTTTAAAACCCTGCAATCTTTCTTTTACTGTCTCCTGTCCTTCCCAACATGGATGTGCTACTCTGGAGCGAGAGCTTTCTCTTGTATCTGGGGAGAGTGGACTCTCCCCAGTTGAATTTCTACATTTGAACTTGCATGTAGCACGTTTCATATGGCCATTTTTGTTTAAAAAAAGCTGCAGTAGTTATTCTGTTTCTGGTGTTTGATTAGAATTGCTGTTGGGATGCTGTTAATGGGCAGTTGTCTTGTGTTATTTGCAGCTCTGTGCGTAGCAGGAGTGCTCTAATAGCAGTAGGAAGGTGATCATGAGCTCACCATTTTGTTTATTTTCTGATCTCTAGCAAGAAGACAATATAAGTTGAATAACAGTATGTTTGTTTTTGACTGGGTTATGGCTGTATTTGCTGGCAAATTAAGTCTTGGATTGGATGATAACCTCCACACAAACAGCATGTGGAATCCTTAAAACACCTAAGCTTATTTCAATCTAAATGAGCAAGAGAGTCCTGCAGTATAAATTCTGAATTTGTGGAAGACTTGCACGAGTAATGTGACTACTAAATATTTGTGCAGAGAAAGAGAAAGAAAATGGGTAGTTTGTTTATGCAGCTTTTTGGGGTAAATTTGACTTCAGGCTTTTGTTGTCCTTGCTGAATCAAATAATCCTCCAGATAAAGAGTAATTAAATTGATGACAAAATAGTTAAAATCAAATGTGTTAAATGTCTTAGTTTAATGATAACTTTCCCCATGAATCTCAAAAGAGGAAAAAAAACATTATTGTTGGTTGATTGCAAAGCTCTTAAGACATGGTTTACAAAACGACACATACAATGTGCTTTGATTTTTTGGTTGTAATTTATTGTTAAAGAAACAATAAGTGCTAAAAATAAGTATTTGCAAATATTAGTTCAAATTAAGGACTTTGGCTAGATTAAATAATCTAAGTGCCGAAAATTCCAGTTCAGAAAATAGGGCTCCTGGTGTATTTAAAAAAATCGAAGTGCTGAAAGTAAATGTTATAATGAAATGGGATCCATTACTTTAGGAATTTTCAAATTGAGTTGGTAATGTTTCGTGTTCTCAATGCTACAAGTTTTTATAATTTACAGCCAAGTCCAATCGGCCAATTTTGGGGAAAGCTTAGTCCGAATAATAGAACATTTTCTGAGGTTGAGATATCATCTTCCTATGGAGTTTTTGAACAATTGGCAAGATTGATCTTAATTGAATTTAGAAACTTAAAGGGCCTGATTATAATAATTAAATGTTGCACAATTAATGGATTTACCTTACGCAAAGCATGTTCTACCAGAATCAAGCTCACAATGTTTGTCAGTTTGTTGTGTACTAATGTAGTAAGGCCTTTACTATCACTTTTTTCACTGCTTGTTTTTTGCATGAGCTCCAGTTTTATTATTTTACATTGAATAAATCACTTATGATTTGGAATGCGTTGAACAATATACCACTTGGCGTTAATTTGGCAAAATTTTCCACTATAATTTTGTGTATTGAATAAAATCCCCCTTTCTGTGATTAATCTCAAAACTTTTCTCCCTCTCCCCCTAAATTTGTCTAACCTAAATTATTTTGAACATCAAATATGGGCTTATCCATATTTGCTTCACAATTTATCCATAATTTTGATTACGTGAAATTTGCGAGGATGACGAAGGAGATAGAGTATTACAAAAAATTATTTAGTCTTTCTGCAATTCTTGAAGAATATGATGCCGCAGCTATACAATGTTGTTGTTTATAGGTTTGATCTGTTTATAAGTTTTGTTGCTTATTCATAATTTCAATCTAAAAGCGCAATCTTGATAGCATTTCGAATTAGAATTCCATTTGTTTTTGTAATTGGTCATGATAATTTATTCTTTTAGTAAAATTCTTACATGCTGACTGGAGCATTTCCAAAGCCGTGGGCTCCCCTTCCTCCTCTGACACCAGCCCGGTCTTCTCTGTCCTTGTATTCTTCATCTTCCTCACCATCTCGCCTTATGTTTACTGTTAAGTATGATCAATATTCCTTTTATATGACCAATCTGTTTGAAAATCTGACCTGAAAAATTCGAAGCGTGATTTGGTGTAAATTTTGAATGAAAACTAATGATGACAGCAGGGGGATTGAGCTGTTGAAAATAAAGTCTACATTGAGTAAAATTCTCAGGCAAGGCATATGATTTCTTAAGAAGAGGCCGGGTTTGGTGTGAAGATTAGAAGCTGATCTTCACTAAATTGAGAAGAATGAGTGGTGAAAACACACACACAGGGAGGGGGGGGGGAGAGAGAGAGAGAGAGAGAGAGAGAGAGAGAGAGAGAGAGAGAGAGAGAGAGAGAGAGAGAGAGAGAGAGAG
>JAOVVI020014008.1:0-11649 GCA_028571085.2 Nepenthes alata | reverse complement strand
ATCCAGATACAAGAAAGGCCTCGCGTCTCTCTTACATCTGGATCTTCACACTCCTCATCCCCCTCATTCTGCTCAATAGCTCTTCAATTTCTTTCATAAGAGATTGTCTTACTCACTTGAGCGTCGGAGTATTTTCGGTGGGACAACCTTCCGCCGATAACGCTGACCTCTTGTTCATTTTAGTAGTGTGCAGGACCCGCACTCAGTGAACGGAGCCGGATCGGGTCATTCAAGAAGAATCCGAATCTATTCAAAGTCGGATCCAGGTACGCATCAATTTTTATATACATCATGATTTTTACTCCTCATTATGAATTATTTTAAAGGTAAATATACATGTCCTTAACTATTATATTCTGATTGATATTTGGCTCCCTCTCTTACTATTTTTTTTCCATTCAGATATTTCGTAGGAGTTCAAGTCTGGTAAATAAAAGTAAAGAAGAACCATTAAGTATGCAATAATCAGTAATAATATAACTAATTTAGTTTGGATGATAATGTAAGAATTTATAAATTTATAAGTATCTCAGAAATATAAATTATAGTATTAGTAGTTTAGAAATATATTCATAAATTTTGTATGGTTATTTTATAAATTTCAGTGTAATTCTTATAAGATGAATATTGGGATGTTAGTTGACATCTTTTATTATCACAAGCTGTATCCATATTATTATTGAATGAAAGTCAGAGTCATAAATGATTGGTATTATTTTAGATCCTATGTATTATGGTTTGTTGTGATTTATAGATTATTAAAATAAATACACATTCCCTATGATTAAAATGAATATTAGAATGCGAGACGTGACATATAGGCCTCAATCTACTAAGAAATGGAGATCATTATCGGCAACTATAGATCATATTAAAATTGCCAATATTTTATATTTCTTAATACGGTAATGTTTTTATATAATCTTATTTATCTTAGCCATAAATTAAAAAAATATATACTCACATATTTAAAAATTGTATGAAAAAAAAAACTAACAATCAAAAATAAGAAGAACAACTTTGAAATAACCATTCTAGGCCTCCTCTTAATATTTGGAGTGAAATAATATTTTAATCCTCTAACATATGAATGTTGGCTCACACACTGAACTTATATTTCCATTGCCCATTATCAAAATGTCTCTTAACCAAGCCATTCCAAATCTAAGACTTTAAGACCTTTAAACCAGACAAGAGATTCAATTTACTGCTAACAAAACTATAAATTTTTCAGAGCACCCAAATCTGCTCAAACCAGTTCAGCATTTGAAGGCTACCTTCCACAACACTTGAATATCAAACTATAACTCATGATAAAATAAACGTCCAAACCCCATGTGATTAAACATTCCAACTCTCCCAGAATATATCTATAGAGATATATTCTTAATATCGTATAGTTAGGTTCACAGATCAACCAATCTACCTCAAATTAGGATATAGTTTTTGAATGCGGCATCAAACGTCAATCTTACGCTAAATATAAAGATCATAAATTCACCGCTACGTCATTCAATTAGTATGCCATGCATCGAAAACATTATTTTACCCTAAGACTAGATATAAATAAATATACATAGTATATTTTAAGGTATAAAAATATATATTTATATTATAAAAGTATGGAATACTCAAAACTAACCATGAACATGTTGGCGTTCGAATTTCATTCAAATGATGCTCAACTAACATTGTGACATTCAAACATTAGTTCGAATATAGTCAAACGCCGCACAAAAAATAATGAAAATCGGATCGCATGAGCATAAAATTAAGTATATAACTCATATACTTTACTTATTATATTATTTTATAATTATAAAGATAAGAAAAATCTCATAGATTAACGACAGAGATTTTACTTGTCTTGAAACATATGAAGATGATAAATCGATAACCACAAATGGCTACCGCTATTACTTTATAAATAGATTTCAGAATCACTATCAAAAGATCATTCCAAGGCAAAATGAAAAAGGTTTGAACAAATTATCCTTCTCACACCCTCTCTATATCTCAACACTCACTCTCACTCTTTACAACACTTGAGATTTGTGGTGCAACAATGGGAACAATGAGATTTATCTCCACTTAAATAGAACTTTGGTGAATGTGTGAGATGAATTAAGTCTTTTCCAATCAATTATTTAAATTTTTTATTATTATTTTAATTAAACGCAAGATAGGACACATTCATGGCAGGGCTGCCGTCTTGGATTCCTTTGATTATTATTTTTTTTATAAAAAATTTTCCAAGTAGCATGTATTTTATTGGTAGAAGATATTTTAATTATTATCTTTTTATGAGGTCTTTCAAAATGTAGCTGGGCTTAATCGCACCAGCCTCTTAAATTTGTGTTAGAATATAATATAATCTTGAATAAAATTCCTCATAGACCTAACCTTGCTCAGCAAGAAAAAGCAAAAAATAAAAAATAAATACAAAACAGAAATTCATCTCCTTAGTGCGAACTGAAAATCATTTCATGAGGTGTAAGGGAACCCAAATGATATTTAATCTCTATAAATTTAAGTCTCATCCCTTACTTATTGGTTATTAACTTGGGTTATCCATTTATTTATAGAAAAATATTTTATCAGAAAAACATACTTTTAACAAAATATCTTCTTAAAACATATTTTTTAAAGATAAATGCGCTCATATTTTACGATCAAATGAAACGTTTATATTAATCATTAATTAGTTTTTAATGCGATGATATGTTGTTTTAATGGTGGGATCAAGGACGTCACCTGGCGATGACTAATGGCATGGTTGGATTTCATCAACTAGAAGGATGAGGTTAGGGCGAGCAATCTGGCGATTGATAGGATAGCTCGAGGCATGGGCCTTGGCCAATGTTTCCTAGCCAATAAACTGTCCAGTCATAGCTACATGACGTTACCTATTGACTGGTGATGTGGTTGGGGAGGTCGAAAGTTTCAATTTCATCAAAAAAACACACTATTTTCCAAATAATTAAACAAACAGACCCTGAGCAGGATTTCAAGTTGAATAACTTGAACTGGCAGGGAAAGAAGTATATTAATTGGTTAATTAATCAAAGCATCCAAAATTTCTTCACCAAGGGAGTCATGGTAATGAAATAAAATAGAGCAACATAAAATCACGAATTGTTCTCCAACCATAGTTCTCGTCTATGGAAATGCAATGCTAGCCAGCCTGCTCCGGTGCTGTCTCGCACTTTAAATTAGGCGCCGCCACCATTGGAAATAGTTGAGCAGACCAGAAAACTTCACGGGTAACCACAACCACGGGATTCCCAGTCTACTGGCAGCCGTGGGCAAGCCGACAGTGAAGAGGAGGCTTTAGTGTTGATGATAGTTGAGGAGCCATAATGTTAGCAGGCATCCCGAGATCGCAAAATCTGCTCAATGGAAGAGCAAATTTTGATGGCAAGGCATTTGTAAAAGCTAAGTGAGCAGCGTCGCAGTCACAATTTTAGATAGCGAAATGGGTAGGGGCCAGGCAGCAGAATTGATGGCATCCTCCCCTAGAACTTCTTCCCCTCTTAATGGCATGGCTATTGACCGCCTTCAAGTGACTCTCAATGAATTCGTATTGACGGATCCTTCTTCAAGCTCCATCTTACTGCATAAGCCACTCTGCCATCGTTCACCTGCCATGGTAAACAAACGTATGGATAGATAAAACGAACATGCTGAACATTGGGAACTGCTCTCAAGTCGGGTAAGGGGAATGTAATGTAAGCAATATTCACCTATCAATCTTAACAACAGGATCTCTTCTCTTCACCCTTTTCTTCATCATGTCAGCCCACCGAGCAAAGACTTCCGAGACTTCAAACTTGCCTGAGAACTTCATCTTTTGAGCCAACTCCTCAAGGATGTTTGGCCTCCCGGACCGAGAGAAGTCAGCGGCAAACTTATTGTAATCAAGTTGGGGAACTTTCATTCCCTTTGCTATCATTTCCTCCATATGCCTACAAGCCTCCTCTGATCTACCTTGCCTTACAAGCCCCCCAATGAGAACAGTGTACGAGTTGTCATCAGGACAGCAACCCTTGCAGGCCATCTCAGCCCAAACTGCCCTTCCCATTTCATAATTTCCCGTCACAAAGTAGGATTTCATCATCATGTTGTATGTGTGGATTGTTGGCCGAATGCCACACTGAAGCATCTTTTTGTAAATTCGAACAGCATCATCCGGCATTCGCCTGTTGCTCAACAATTTGATCAGTGCATTATATGTCTGCACATCTGGTGGGCAGCCTTTTTCCTTCATCTCCTTAAGCAGGCCATAAACCTTGTCCATCCTCCTCTGGTTCCCAAATCCTGTAATCAAACAAGTATAAATGGCAGCATCTGGCTCACAGCCGGATTTCAGCATCTCTTCGAAGAATTCAACGGCTTCTGTCATCTTATTTTGCCTGCAGAGCCTCCTTATTAAGATTGTGTAGCTCCGAACATTTGGGGCTGGCCCCTTGGTTTTCATGACCTCAAACATCTTGATGGCATCAGACCTCTTGTTCGCCTTCAACAACCCTTCCAGCATGGTGTTATGAGCAACAATATCAGGCCTAAAACCTTTGTCAATCATCTCATTCCAAATTCTACCAGCCTCCATTAGGTTTTTCACCCTGCACCAGCCATTGAGCAAAACTGAATAAGTACGTAAATTTGGTGTAAATCTGCCCTCAAGTTTATCATACAGAGCTTGAGCTTCCTTTCCAAGCTTTTCCCTCCCAAGTGAATCAAGAAGAGAATTGATGGTTTCAACACCAACTTTAAATCTGTGTTTCTTCATCAACTCAAACATTCCAACAGCTTTCTTCCTCTCTTTTGCACCACCAAATGCTTGAATTGCAATTGTGAATGTCTCCATGGTCAAGAGCTTTTTCTCACCCATTTCATTGAGCATCGAGACCATAGTCTCAAACTGTCTCATCTTCCCCAATATCCTCAACATGGCATTATACGTCCTCGAATCATGTGAAAACCCTGGTCTTTTGCCTGCCCAACAAAAGAAACGAAATGCAGGATTCCTGGCATGCTTAAACCTTTGTAACACATCAACCACCAAGTCATGCGTCAAATGAATCCCACATTCATCAAGAACTGCCTCCATATTGCGATCAAGAGCAAACAACTCTTCTATCACCTTACACACCCTATCAACCTCCTTTACATCAGCACTGAACTTAATGACATCACTCTCCTCACCTTCTCTTCCATCATCATCATCATACACGCCACCATCATCACAATCTGTCTCACCATCAGACCCTGAAATCTCATTCGAGAATGCCCTATAAAAACCCCCATGCTTCAAAATTAAAATCCTTTTATGAAAACCAAACTGTAGAAATGGTGAAAATGAGTAATGATGCGGGCAAACAAGCACACAACCACCAGAAATATTGTTGGATGAATCTGAGATTGACAACCCTTTTTTCAAAACTACAGAATTTGAATTCTTATGACATGGAAAGAATACTTTTTCTGCTAAATTAAACATGGAAAATTCTGAAAATGAATGAAAATGATGCTCAAATGGCATTGATCTACCAGCACGTGTGTTCACAGCTGAAACTGAAAACCCATATCCTAAATTCCTTGAATTGAGCATCCTAAGCTTTGAAGTATTGAATACCCAGACAAGGTGCTGCATGTTCATGGAGAAAAGGCAATAGAGTGAGTCGGAGCAACCAGTCTCGTGGCAAATTCCCTCTAGAACATTAAAATTGCAGATCTAGAGGCAGGTTCGTTGTCTAATAACTTGTGTAAGAGGAGAGAAGACATTAGGTGAGGATGTTAGCGACACAAATATTGCAATAGTGGTCGTCACACTTGAGAATATCACCTTGGACAACCTACAGATGGCCACAATGAGATAATTAGTCTTACTGTCTTAGGAGTCCAGGATACTAAATAGCCATAGTATTTCATCACCAGTGACAAATTTTAGAAGTAGACACTTCTTCAGACCAGGGACAGTTTAGATTCATAATTTTCTAAATTTTAAACCACAAGTAAGATGAAAAGAAAAAAAATGCAACTATGATCACACATCTTGAGAATGCATTAGCACCAATACTAGTCTAACAGCCACAAGAAATTTCGAGGATGTTTCCACATCTGCTAATTCCTGCAGTGCTTAGAAACGTTTCAGATGCAAAACTACTAAATGAGGTAATTAGAATGGATATAGTGCAATTCAAGTGGTTTTAAGTATATTTAACTAATACGAATATGGCATAACCTCATTCAAAACATCCTGATGTATTTAAATAATGGATGTAATGTATTACACATACTTAAGCATGCTTACATTTTAAGAAAACAACATGAATTCTGAGCTTCTAGACAATTAAATGTCATCCAATTACACATACTTAAAGCGTGCTTAGATTTTAAGTTTGTTGCAACTTTGACTTCTCAAAAATTGGAAGCAGAAGTGATCTTCTACAGAGCTTGAAGCCATAGCACCAGTTCGGAGATCCTTTGCATAACATTTCCAATAGTTGAAATTCAAAATGTATTGAGGAAATTTTGTCAAGAAACAATATCCTCAAAGTGCTACAATTATGTACAGTATATTTTAAGAAACAATAATCTATTAATGAGTGCTGATATAGCACCATGAATACAGAACTCCCAATAGCATTTTTCTTATAGCACTTAGGTAATTCTAAAAAGAAGTGTCTATTCCAATGACACTTTTCCATGTTTGCCAATGAGATTCTAATCATGTTCTTTTGTTCCAATGCAGCAACTAACCCACCCCAAGTAGAAAAAAAGGAGAAATAGAAGTTTGCTTACATTGAGTTGAGCTCATCATATTTGAATAATAGGTGATGGGGCTCGATTAAATGGGTAAACCAAAAACCCAAACAATAAAGAATCGGTACAGTGTTTGAGCACCGACAAGGGTTTTGGAGTTACTTCATTAAATTAGCTAGCTGTTACAGAGACCATCCAACCCCGTCACCTGAATTTGGCTAGACTTATTGGGTCAACCAAGCAATTGGCCAGGCTCCAAGAGAAAAAAAAATCCAACCAACTGAAGAATTTTGTGGGACCAGCCGAGCTCATAAGGGACATGCCTGGTAGCCCAGTAGGCCAAAGTTGCTGAGCCTAAGTTGCAGTATGGGTTTATCCTTGGATTATAAAATCCCTAATTGACGCGGCAAGTAAAGTGGGAAAGGCATATCACTCAATCAGAAGAGTGGTTGACTGCCACAGTTTGATAAAAAGGTAAAAAGGCATGCATTGTGTCTGCCATGACAACTGCCAAAATGCCTAAAAGTCAATATCTGAAAAAGATAAAATTTAGAAGGCAGCCAATTCG
Organism: Nepenthes alata; assembly: GCA_028571085.2. Lineage (NCBI taxonomy): Eukaryota > Viridiplantae > Streptophyta > Magnoliopsida > Caryophyllales > Nepenthaceae > Nepenthes > Nepenthes alata. Next base: position 4,316 of record JAOVVI020014008.1, on the reverse strand, counting down.
GCAAAACAACTGTCCACTGGATAAAGCTGGCGACCTTTCAGCCCATCAGAAAGAGTTATTAAAGACAGAGGAATATCCCGTCTCACACTATATAAAGAAGCCCACAGCCAACATAAAAGGATGTTGTCTCTAGCATCTCCTCTCTCACAACTCTTGCTCTCTCTGAGAATTTTCAACCTCTAGCTTTCATAAGCACTTGGACTACACTAAACACCACTAAAGCTCTAGGTTCTTTACTTCTCAAAAGAAAAGCATTTACCCAGCCAATTCTCTGGTTCATTTATTTCTCTTTGAATTTAGGCATCCATTTTAAGAGCATTCAAGGCCCGGAACATTCCTACAAGAAGTTTTCAATTTGTTGTTAAGAATTAGTTTCCACCATCACTGTACATACAATTTTTCGTCTAACCACCATATACATCTATGGCAAGTCAAATGTCTGTTTCTGAGGCTCCTTGCGCAGCTCAATAAACCCACAAGACAAACAAGCCACTATGGGCCTACTTCCCAAAGACTAACCAACCTCTGTATCATCATTCACGCTTAATATTCTATACTCTCTCCTTACTATTACTCACCTCTATCTTATACTCAGGTTATTTCCTGGCTTAAGTGTCAAAAGGATATCCCATTAAAATTCCTTGAGCCCTTCTAACCTCTTGGTTTACTTTGCAATATGCAAGATTCAGGTTCCAATATCTGAAGTTTGTTCAGTGTGTGGGAAATTATCATAGCGGGTCGAATATGAATACCAGTAAGCATCACTAGCACGGTTTGTGGGAAGTGTTGGCAATAAGCCTTCCTTAACACACTCACTTAACCGTTGCTTGTATATTAATCATACTTTTTCTCTTCTTCCATATTCTTATTTCAATTAATAACTTACAAGGACATGGTGTCTGTCACGACAGCTTGTGTCTCATCTAGCCAATCCCATATTGGAAACCAGGCCCTACACATTCCCTGGAAGGGTGCTGCCATGGTATCCCCAAACCCTAGTGACCGTGGCTGCGTTTGACAGCCTGACCACACAGGTCGAGGAATGGCCAACCTGATTAAAGTACTATGCAAAAGGACCAGAAAAATGCTAGCCAGGACTACGCTCTGCCACCTCCATCCCCGGTCATCAAGGGGGATCACTAGCCAAAATTTTAAGGAGGACCAAAGCCCACTTCACCCAATTACATAAAATTAGGATGATAGAGGAGGCCCATCATTCATGTCAAAAGGCCTACAAGGCCTCAGTGAGACGTGAGCCCACAACCAAAAGATCCAACCGAAGGTCCAAAGGTGGGACCCAACCTCAGAATGGAAGCATCCACAATCTAGGTGGGTGACAGATGACCCTCCTATAGAGAGGGTTCAACCAACAGTACACCTTACCTAACCACAAAGAGTCGAGGCCAGAGGCAATACTTGAATTCACAAAACCACAGCCTCCCCTGATGTGGGAGAGAGGATTTGAATGATGTCCAACAAAGATAGGCACAAAATCCTTTTCCCCAGAGATATTGGGAAGCTGCTCTCTAGGAAAATTTAAGATGCCCAACCTTGAGTTGTGCAACAGAGAATTTGATCCCATGGATCACCTTGAACACTTCCAAACTCGATCACTTCCAAACTCTCCTATGCTTCCAAAACCTGTCTAACCATCCGTGTGCTAGAGCTTCCTATGACGGTAATGGGGGTCCATGTTTTATCACCTGAGGTTGAACTCCATCGGCTTCTTTAAGAAGTTGTCAAAGAAGTTCCTGACCCAATTTGTTTCCAACCACAGGGCTGGATAACACTTACTGCACATGTCCAACGCTCAATAGCAACCCGGGGAGAATATAAATAATGGAATTTTGCGGGTCCTCCACCTCAGGCTAGTATGTTGCAATTTTATCCCCCATTTTTTTTATTTTAATTTCCCTTCCTTTGTTCAATAAAGCCTTTCCTTTAAAGCAACCCACTCCACTTAAGAGTAGAAACAAATAGTTAGTGAAAATTTACCAGATATCATTCGTAATCAAAGTTCGACACAAACATAATTTGTTTAATAAAACATATTAACAATCACAACAACTTCATCAATAATTCCAATTACAAGTATATCATACATAATTACACTGACCGGAAAAATTAAGACAGAGCTCCAATCACACCTTACCAAATAAAATCTCTCAAAGCAATCAAAATAAGCATAAACCACGTTTAATATACAAACCCAAATGCCATAACTTTGTTAAACATGCAACCAAAATGACAAACTAAAATCTATAAGCGATTATGAAGAGGAGAATACCGAAATCTCCGCTGCAGCTCCAGAACAATTCGAGGGTCATCTTCAACAGCTATCACCGACTTACCGGCTTAGTAAAGCTTCGTGATGTTACCAGGAGGTTCAAGAATAATATTTGTGCTGTTGTGTCTTCTTTTTGCACTGTTGTGCCCACCAACAATGGATTCTTCAAAACATGTTGACCTTTCGATTTGTAAAGTGGAATTCTACGTCGAAAGTGCATGATGGTTCCCCTTCAGGATTTTTCTTCTGTAGATGAGAGAATTAAGGTCGGTGATCCGAGAAGCTGGCGGGAATTGGATAGGAGAAAATAGGGTTTGGCATTTAGGGAGGTTAGGGAGATCAGCCGAAGAAATTTCTACATTCACAAATTGGAATTAATAAATATTTTTAACATATTTTAAAAAATCCTTCAGTTAATAAATGCCGAAGATCCTGTCTACACCTCGAAATAAGTTTAGGATTCGAAATTAAAATCAATATTTTGTTTATTTTTTAATTTTATTATTTGACATTATATTAAACAAATTTTTTAATTCTAAATTTTAATATCTTAAAAGTTAATAATAATATAGGATAACTTTTTCTAAATTTTAAGATATAATAAATAATTAAAAGTTTGAGGCTAAAAATATCTATTAACTGATATTATCAAAATTAGTCTAACTCAGACTTAATACATACTGTAAATTTGATTTTTATCTAAGTGATTCTACAAAAGACTTCTTAGATCATATAACCTAACTTATGCCCATCACAAACTAAAATAAAGATATAAAGGTATAGAATTAGCTCATTAATTTATCTTTTAATATTTAAATTAGTGATACTCTATTCAAACTTTTTTGATGATCGACCTACTACCAATATTTTGATTGCTTAAAGAAATAAGAACGGAAAGTATGGATCTCAATGACAAGCTACTACCTAGATACGTATTTTTCTTGCCGTAGATAAAGTGTTTTTGAGGAGTTGCTCCAAAATTTTTAGATGTCAAAAGTTTAGAGAAAATTTTATTTCCTCCAATTGAATATGCCCTTTGATGGGTCTAATATGAATATGGGCCAGTAGGAACGAGGCTCATCGACAGAAAGGCCCAACTAGGCGATGGGGTCCAAGGGGCCTCGGGCGAAGCCCAACGACATAGGGAAGATTTTGGACTAGACAAGACAGGCCATACCAAGGCCCATTAGGCATTACCTAAAATGAGTTCAATCACAATCCAACTGTGCTTCCCCCAAGACGGCTGCAAATTGGCAGCATAAAAGACGCCACCCCAGGAAATGCCAGTCAATGGCAATTGAAGTCAACTCTGACAAGTTGCGGTGCCCACCACCCTACAGCGGCTCACCCAATCCCAACAAAAGACGACTAGACCTGTACCAGTCATGCCCGATGATGGTTCCCTCGCTACCACAAGACAACAACTGACATCACTAACCATCGCCAGTACTAAGCGGCTGGCAAACCCGGGTAAGACATCTGTCACAAGTTCCCGCTCTCAAAGCCTCCTCAACGGACCTTTACAAATATCTTCTCAGACATTGGGAGAATAGGGAATTGAATCATCCAAGTTCACTTGAGACATCTCAAGGCTATATCAACCTAAACTTCGAATCAAAAATACAGTGAGAAAGAACGAGCTCTCTTCCCTTCAAAACCTTCGCTCTTATCCGGCAACCTTAGTGAGTCACTCTCTAAAGTGCACAAAAGGATCCCAAGCCTCCTCTAATCCCACTCACACACCTAGCATACAAATATCCATGCATTCCACATCTTGTCTACCTTCCCGTTTGTATTTTTCTATTCTCTTGAAAAGATTAATGATTTAAATATCGAAAGATAAATTGGGGAGTGAGTTCCTCCAATCCTCTAACCTTTTATTAGCTATTTGTAGTGTGCATGGTCCAGATCGAGAGACGCAAAGATTGAACCCGTTCGAGCTCGACCTGACACTTCCCGTTTGTATTTTTCTATTCTCTTGAAAAGATTAATGATTTAAATATCGAAAGATAAATTGGGGAGTGAGTTC
>JAOVVI020014007.1:0-11649 GCA_028571085.2 Nepenthes alata | reverse complement strand
TATAAGGCATCTCCTTCTCTGATACCAACTGTGATGGACCATATTCTAATCAGAAACCAGCATGATTCTGCCTGTAAAATGGTCAACAAACTAAATATAAACCTGTACAATCTACCTATACAAGTATACATAACACAATGACAACCAATATAGGATCCAAATGCCACAATATATCCGTGACTCCAACATTGCGTCTCCAAACACAACGTTGGATAGAGAGATGTCACTAGGTACCTGAATACAAATCATAAATACCTATGGAAGCATATATAATCATCAATACACAGTGGATCTAAACTATCTGTACATCATCAATACAACAGATACAAATCATCAAAATCTACAAAAGTCCTCCAGACATAAGTACAAAACCATAAAATCTGGGCACACAAAATCTTCTTCTTTGCCCAGATTCTAGCCAACTAGTAATCTCCACTCTACCTTATCGAGTATAAGTTTGTACTCATTTAAAGGCAAGAAAAACAGTAAGGAGTGAGCCAATTGCTCAGTAAGGCACAAATATAACAAAGATATAAACATTATACTTAAAATAAATTCAGAGAAGGGAAATAGAAGCATATACATGAAGCATAAATATGAAGCATGATCAAATGTACTTTCAAGACACATTTAACGTTTTATGTTTTATATTTGATTCATTTAGGTTCTAAAATATATAGAAATTTTATTATCTTTGCGGACTAGGGTTAGTGGACATTACCAGCTAACGGAGTAGTCAAATAAAAAAAATGATCATGTTATTCCACATGATCTAAGGCACTACCTACAGATCTTGAATTTAATATCCCGTGATAGATAGTATATCTATAATCCCGGATATATTGGGCCAATAGTCTTTATTCTCATGCCACTACATCCCCCGTGGCATAGAGGCAATTCCTCAATTTATCATAATAATATCCTAAAGTATGTTAGGAAATATTACCATTTGAAATGTAAATCCTTGGTCCAGTTTCATGATTACTTATTCTGAAAAAAAATTTCATACTTTATTCTTAATACCTTGTTCTCACTCCCTAAATAACGGTTCATCAAAACTTAACATATTATGAAAATTTCTTATTATGCTTTTCATATCTTGCATAATTGTTTAATACAGATACAGATAATCTTATTATTGAGTATACTGATACATATTTTCATATTCTTGTGATTTTAATTCTTCAAATGACTTCAAATACATGCACAATTTAACTTGGAGTTTGGAAAAATTAAAAACTTCTTACCATAATAAGTTAAATATAACTTTAGAGTTTTTGGATAATAAATTTAAAAGGTTGACAACATAATTTTTGGAACACACAAATTATCATATACAATTTACATGTAAATAATTATCAATTAATCAAAGTAAAAATGTTCACAAAGCTAGGAATTCAATTATCTGAAGTCAAATCATGCGTAAACCCCAAAATAAAGGGTAAAAATGTCGGGGTGCAGGGTTTGGGTTTTATTAGAGCATAATACTGCCCAAAACTTAGAAATCGAACATAAAATTAACATATATGCAAGCTTAATACATGGGTATTTTAAAATACACACTTGAATGGGTATCGAAATAAAAATACCCGAAAAGAACGGAATGAAAAGTGCAACAAGAGAAACAAAAATATATGGGTGCACTTGTCTTGACCTAATCTATAACTTTTTTAACTAACTCCAAGCCGAAAATGAATCCGAGGGCCTCGATCTTCTCCTTCTCTCTCACTTCTCCACGCTCTCTCTCTCTCTCCTCTCTTGGTTTTTCACGCGAAAATGATGGAAAGAAACGTCATGTGCGCTTAAATAGCCGAACTAGTGCTCAAGCGCATGTCGGGCACGCTTCGGGTGCCCTGCCCCTGGAATCGTCGCTCGAGAAGGGGTTCGAGCACTCGTCGAGTATGGGTCAGGCCTGGGGCAAGCCTCTAATGAGCTAACTTCATCCAAGCATCGTTTTAGACCCGTTTGGACCCTTCTAACCCAATACTTTACATTCTTAGACCCTAATTTTGATTATATTAGCTTAATAAATCGTGATTATCATAATTTAAAATTTGAATCTTACTTACGAATTAACATTTAAAGGTCTATAATGCCGGTTTCTAATTTTGCTAATTCCGAATCTTTGGACTTTTAAATCAAATTTCTCCCATGTTCTTTGACCTCAATTAACTTATATTAACTTAATTTCTCATAATTATTATGTTTTAGAAATTGGTACCTTACACCTGGGCCAGTAAGTCTTATTAGCTAAAAGAGTAGTCGATTGAAGCCTAGATTGTATTTGCTCCTACACAATTAAATGCATTCTCCTCCTATTTAAGACTCAGAGGCGGGCTGTCTACATATAACCCTATCAACAGGGTCATAAACTGTAAGCAATCCTTAATAGACAACGATCTTCCACTATTGAATACTAAGGCATATCATAATATAGTATCTATCGAATATTCTTTGGTCTAGTTTATTAACTCATTAGGAAATTCTGCTTCTGACTTCATACATTTTTAATTCTTACAATTTTAAAGAACAGTTTATAAGTTCTTAACATAATTGTAAAATTTTTCTCAATAATTCTTTTTCATAGGGCTTACACATTTTTACCATGGTAAATTTCTTAGTCATGAAAATTTATCAATAATGCAGATAAGATAAAATATCAAAAAAATCAGAATAGTAAGAAACATGTTATATAAAAGTAAATATATAGTATATCTTAAGCACATATAAATAATATGGAATAATTTTTTTTTTAAAAAATCATAAACTTGAAGCACAACTATGTGAAAATATATTTTTAGGCGTCTAAATATAGAGAAAAAAGTTTCATAATATGCATATATGAGATACAACCGAATAAATAGGAGTTTTTGACAAATCTTGCTATAAAAGCATGGTAAAGCAACAAATATGCATATTTTTCATATTTTTGCTTCAAAATCTCGACTAGGATAAGTATTAGAACAATAATACTCAAATTGAATAGGAATAAACAACAACAACTGAAAAAGAAAGCTTAGTGTGCACCTGTCTTAACCCAATCTACTAGTTTTCTTACTCAGATCATTCGGATACAAACTTTTAGAGCCTCTTCTTCACTTTCTCTCTCTTCTCTTCTCGTTCACCTCTCTCTCTCCTCTCTGCAAGGATCGTGCAAAAATGGCAAAAAAGGAAGTAGGTAGGGGTTTTTAACCACTTCAATGCTCGAGCCCCGATCAAGCATAGCTCAGGCGCAAATATACTGAAATTTGTGCCCAAGCGTGTATCAAGCCCTCATTAGGTGTGATGGTTCTGCAAAATATGCTTCGGGTGCGGATCAAGCCTACCTTGTGCCTAGGTTGTGCCTCGAGTGCTCCACTGGCTTGCACCAGGCCGAGTTGCCTGGGTTAAATTTTAAATCTCTCGACCCAATTCTCACATCCATTATTCTTAATTTCAATTAAATTAACATAGTAAATTATGATTTTATGAAATCTGAAAACTCAAATCTTACAAGTTGGGATATCACTACTAATATTAACCCCAAAGCCAATTAGTTCCAATGAAAGGAAGCTATCAAATTCCTTGTGTGTAGGTAGACTACAGGGGGAATCTATAGCTTTAGAAGAAACAAGGGTTTTGCTGAGATTAAAACCCTCATCAAATCAAGACCTAAGGAAAAGGCTAAACTCTTTTGTTCAAACGCTCCATTGAATCCTTTTGATATGTAGGAGGGATTCAATCTTTCATTTTTTAGCTATACATTCAGCAGTAATGGCACACTCAATGACTTATGTTATCGCACATTTAACTTAAGAATGGGAAGTTCGCAACTCATGGGCCTTGGTTTCAGTGGCCACAGCCCGACCCTCGGAAGCTACTTCTCAGTGGCATACGCTCGGTCTTCAAACACATCAATTTGATCCTCAGCACTCCAAGCCCAAGGCATCCATTCAACTAGTTTATTTTCCAAAGCATTGATCTCATCCTTCAAGTTTTCTATCCTAGCTTCAACATTATTGGCCTAAAATTTCAAAGTTTATGCTGCTTTAGGACTAATGTATGCATCAGTTAAAAGCTCAACTTCTTTCTCTAAAAAGAGAAACTGGGACCTAAGTTGATTAACCAGCGCAAAACATTACAGAAGATAAAATAGTAACTATCATTGCTAGTAAAAGGTTTAAAATTAAGCCAGTCATAGGTGCCTAGAAATATAGACAAAACCTAATAACAAATAGGTAAAGCAGCTTGAGGAAGACGACTCTCTAAACCAAATTCCTTTGATAGATGCCCACAACCAATACTCCCCTTATTCCGAGGGCAGATACAAGACACACCTTTATATTGTAATCAGGTGAAAGGATGACTTTGTGAAAAGAACTATTAGCACCAAGTGTCCCTTGAGGACATTCGGGCCTAATATTTTCCTCAGGGAAGGGAACAGGTATTGGATGCACATCCATATTACAAATCGGAGAGGAGGCCGCCTCAACAAAATCATCTGAAGAAGTTGCTTGTTTTGGAGAAATAGTGTGGGCTACCAAAGGGGATGTCACATAACCAAACCTCAATGAGGCACAAAACACCTCTTGGACCCCAAATTTTGCAGGATTTGGGGCCACAATTGAAGGGATACTCTTACTAGAAAGACATGATATATCAAATTCCTTGTCTAATACAAACAGTGGGACCTCCTCATCTCTAGCTAGAGTAGGGACTTCTCAAAGGGTGAAGCTCGAGCAAGACTCCTCTGAGGTTGCAGCAGAAATATGAACCTTCCTAGAAGGTATCGACTAGTACAAATTTAGAAAAGGAACCCAAGATTGTGTGGCAGCTTCTACACCCTCCTCTTCATTATCTTGGCCATGTGAATGGGCCTTAATCTCGGCCAATAACCTAGCTTGAGAAAGGAATTGGTAACTTAGGAGGCCGAAGCTCGGCTAGGAGGATTTTCAAGACAAACCACCTTAACCCAAATCACTATGAAAGTTTGCAAAGTGAATCCCTTATACCGCTTATTCGGAAGAGGTGGAACATTAGCCACAACATTGCCCCCAACAACATACCACCAAAAAACATCTAAGGCACTAAAAGTAAGAAAACTACCAATTTCTTACAACTTATAAGCATGTCAAATTACGAGATCTATATGGAGTTTAGCATTGAAAGTTTCACCTTTGCTCACGCTTCTAGAATAAGTTGAGTTTATATCCCCCCTCCCATTTATTGGATAAGATCTAGTCTTGATTAACATTAATAAAAAGGAATTGATCCTTCTAATTTTTGACAGAATTTAGATTTTTTTTACTAATTTCAAACTTATTAATGGGAGTCACTGATTCAGTATTGTTCTTGATTTAATTTAAAGACAATCTTTACCATCTTAGTTTCTAGTTTCATTTGATTTTAACAAAGGAAAACACAAAAATCCACCAAACACTGAATAGAATTACAGTGAAAATGCGCTATGAAAATTTGAAGGGCATCCATTATTTTCATAAATTCTCACTATAGGAATAGAAGCCACATTTCAAATGATCTTCATAAATCATAATAAAATCATTAGGGGAAGAAGCCCTATCCTCGGGTGGAATTATATAAGGGATGATGATAGAAATAATATACCTATCACAAAGGCCGAATATGTAAGCAATAGACAAAGATGAGGTGATGTTAGCCATTTTGCCAGAAGAAAAACCTCCCGACCATTATGGTGTCATAGATGAACAAAGAAAAATAGTGAAGATTTTGAAAATTACAATGATCTGAAATTGCTGTGTTTCAATGAGATGCTGCTCAAGGACATGAAGATTAAGGCCAAATAAATCGAGTGCCAACATTAGAAGTTAAAGAATCACATCCTTTTTCAAAATTACATGTCTAAAGTGAGACCTTGAAAATTTTCATATCCCTAGCCAAATGGTGCATTTTAACAAACTTAACTGTCCCCTCAACACAATGCAAGGGAGATGAAAGATGGAAATCAAGTGACATGTCGGGTAGGTAGAAAAAGAGGCTGCCCTGAAAGAACTGAGATGTGTTAAACGCACAACCAACCAGTCACTTCTATCTAAGATAGTCATTCCATTACAATTGAATGATTCTTCCGAATCTAATGGACCTTTTCGTGCATTTAGTTGGCCCATGACCACAAGTGATTAGTATTTATAAGATCAAATTTGGGTGCATATAATGATCTAGAAAGATGATGAAAATTTTAAATGCGACCTATATTTATTAATTTTTTAACTAGAAAATACTTTTGATGATTAAAGATACAAATTATTGAGATCTTTGTTTTAAGGTTATTAATTTTAAAAGTCATTACAATATCACTCCACCACATTTTTCGATTCGACCAAGATATTTGTTGGATCATTACTTTATCACTATCCCTTAAGGGTTATGTATTTCCATATAAACATATGCAAGTCGAAGGAAAAGGAGATCAAATCAAAATTATGAGAGATCAAACATTTGAATAGATATGAAGCATTCCATTGTTTTATTCATTTCCACTTCAAAATATGTTCATGTTACATCTTAATATATAAGTATTGAGTCATCAGACCTTGATAAAAAGAACAAGAATGACATCAGGGTGATGATCATCAGCATCCTAGCTAGATCATTGTGCATAACTTCAGTGGCATCTTGAACAAGAAAGGAAAAATGGACCCAAGTTGTCTATTCCACCCATCACTAGAGCCTTCAAGGAAGGAACCCAAGAGGTAAGGTGAGTTGCAAGGAGATGGTGACTGTTTGCTACAATGATTTACCCCCAGGAGAGAAAGGACAATGGATAAAAGTGAATAGCAATCACTCAACTCCTAGAACATCAAACAAACAGTCAAAAGTCTCCAAATCATATAAATTGGTAACCAATTCATAGTGATAAGTGTGTCCAGTCAGTTGGCTCCCCCTGATGTGGAAGATGGGCAAGAAGGCCGCCTAGGGCACCAGATTCCCCCCAATTGCTAAATTGGAATGGTGATCTCATTGGAAAGTTATATGAAAAAAGAAAATTAAGACAATTCCATATCTAAAAGAAAAAAACTGTGACAATAATTAGAATAAGCCTTCAAAAGGACACCTATTTAGACTAATCTCTCAACTCCAGTGCCTTGGTTGGTTAATTCTAACGTAGATATAGGCTTGAGAAAGTTTGACAACTCCATCAACAATGGGAGGCAAAAGAACTAAAGAAGTGGATAAGATTGGTGGCAAACCATCATTCTTCTTATAGACAGTAAATCTAGCAGGAAATAATACGTTTTAAATAACAAATCAAAATAGCTAACACACGGAATAAATTAAAAGATTCTCAACCTTTATTGCTGGTCAAGACATTGTAAATAAATGATCCAATTGGGATGATAAGAAGATTTGATGGATCAACTTTATTGGAAAAAAACGTCCTTCACATAAGAACTAGCATCTGTATTTAGGCCGAACATACAACCTTAAAGCTTAATTTTGAACTTTAAGACTAGGGAACTAGTGTTGAGTCTAGCTAAAGCCAAGTGGAAGGTCAGTCCCAATATAAGGAGTAAAGCCAAGACACAAATGGTATAAGATACCGGTTTTTAAAATATAATAATTAGAAGTAATTAAATTAATATAATTAAAATTAGGTTTAAAAGTAAGCGGGAAATTAGTATCGGAGCAAAAGGGGAGTTGGGAGACCTGGCGCTTGAGTGGTGCACGAGACGCGCCCAGGGCGCATTTGACAAAATAGCAGTGGCAGAGGCACACCCAGGGCGCATTTAAAGAATGGCGCACTCGAAACACGCTTGATGAACGCTCGAGCGTGGACCTTCAAGTGCTATGGCGCTAGAGCAACGCTTCACAGGCGCTCGAGCACCAATCTATATATTTAAGCCAAAGATTCACTGCGGGATATAACAGTAACATGAAAAATTATCCGATGGACACGGATAACAACCGATCTAATTATGGTTAATAAAAGGAAAATTTGGTCGCCAAAAAAAATTGATCACAATAATAACTGAATTGATTTTAGGATAACAAGAGGCTAATTCGGTTGCCGAATTTTTAACCGAATAGCAACCAGATTAAATTTGGTCAGCAAAATGGCACCCGGGCACCAGCTTATCTACATTTATATATGTATAATTTAGCAAAGGGGCTGGAATTTATTAATAGCTGAGATGATTTTAGGGGCACGGGCAGCTGTAGTAGATATTTATATGCTGATAAGTCAGCAGGGGAAGACGGGCAGCAACACTAAGAAAATCTAGTCAATCTTGTGGGAGAGTGGGGCACCGGCAAGCAGCTGCATCAGCAGCTCGGCAGCAGTATATAAATATAAATAAATAAATAAATAAATATATATATATCAGATCAGGAGCTGAATTCAAAATTCAGCAAGTAAAAAGGAGGGGTCCACGACAGCAACAGCAGTATATATATATATTTCAGCGGGGCAGCAGTATATATATATATTTCAGCGTGGAGGCAGTATATTAATTTGATAAATCAGAAATCGGGCAGCCAAATCTGATAAGTTAGCACTTGGGGCAGCAGCAGATCAATATATATAGCAGCCACAACAGTACACGACAAGCAAACAGTCAGCAAAATAATTTAGCAAAAGGGCACCAATTAAATCTGCAGCACATCAGCAGCATTAGTGGCAGAAAACAAGCAAAATTTCAGCAACTCCATAGGAAATTCAGTATGCAAATTATAAGAGGAGAAGGCCACGTTAGGAAGGGGGTGATTCAGCAGCTTGGTGGGGCAGCAACAGCATGCTGATTCAGCATGCCTTCAAAAGGAGAATTGGTGGGGCAGCAAAACATAATAGAATAAACAAACAGGGCAGCAGTACAAAATCGGGTAGCAGCGTAATTCAGCAGTAGCAACACTTGGCAGCAAAACAGAATAACAGCATGTTGATGATTCCGCAAAATCAGGGAGGATTCAGCACACAGAAGCCACGTCTAGCAAAATCAGATTTACACTAGTCTGATTCAGGGGAAGACAGAACAGCAGCTGTTTCATTAAGGAATTATTAGCAGTAAATGGTGGAAGAAGAGGGAGAAAGACAGCACGACCGGCAGGGAGCTGATAAAATCAGCTTATGTAGGATCAGTTTAAATGAATTCAGGGGGAAAACGAAGGAAAAAGAAGGGAGAAAACAGAAAATAAGTAAGGAAAACGAGAGGAAACAGTAGGGAGAAGTACGAAGAAACTGAAGGCAGTGAAGTGAAGGGAAGAAACTCAGCAAAATTGTAGGCAAGTGCACTTTGGCTTTCCTTTCCTTTGTTGCATATTTTTGCTGTCGTCTTTGGAGTATAGCTGGTCCAACACTCATTCTCCTTGCTCTAATATTGCTATATCATATTTCAGCATCTGCATCTGCTGAATTTCGGATATATAGTGCTGAATTTTGATTCTGTTTGGCAAAATTTGAATATGTAGTCTATTTCATTAAAAATCTGAATTACGTAGAGGCGTGTATGTTATTAGTATTTGTTGGGGTCACTCCCTCGTGGTACTTTTGTCCGCGGACTCACAATGAGGAAATGGACGCGGACTTTTGGAGTGGTCCAAGAAGCCTGTCAAGACGGACGAGGAATCGTTGGAGGCGTCATATCCGAGAGGTAGCTGAGGACATGGACAAGGACTCCAGAAATCTAGGTGTTGACTCTCTCTCTCTCTCTCCGTAGGCCTGCTGTAGCCGCATTTTGCAGGTGGGCAGTTGACTCACTCTGATTAGAGGTTGACTCTTTCTCTCTCCGTAGGCCTGTTGTAGCCGTGTTTTACAGGTGGGCAGTTGACTCACTCTGATTGGAGGTTAAGGCGGCTACAACTTTCTAAGGTGTCAGGCTTACCATTCTGGCACGTCGGGCGTGCGCCTGCCATGGCAGGCCTAGGGGTCATGGTCTTGCCACCCTACTGGCAGTAGGATGGCTGGCCGACCACTAGGCCTTTTGTGTATATAAAGGCTTGTGCCATTGCTTGTAGTGTGCTAAGTGCAAGTGGTTTGTGCGACGTGAGAGCATCTTAAAGGAGCTTTGAGAGAGTTGTGAGTAAGACTTGTTGTAAAGATAGAGAGAGACACTTTTAGAAAGAGACTGATACATTTGTGATTGTTTTTCTTTGTTTGGGTTTTGTATAGCTAACATTCTTGTAAACAATCAATTCTTTATAGTGTATTCTTTGGTGGTTTTTTCCTTAGTTAAGAAGGGTCTTTCCACGTTAAATCTTTTGTGTGTTTCTCTCGTTTTTCTATCTCTACTTTTGGCCGTCCGTCCGAGAGTTCTGTTCTGTTGCTATCCGAGTGCTCCGTCCATCCGGTTACCGTGCCTTCCGTTTTGCGCCAACAGTTTTCTGTTTACTGAAGTATCATTTACTGAATTGTTACTTTGCCGAAATATCACTTGCTGAATTTTTGTTTTGCTTGTCTCACGTTTGATTTTCCACCAGATTGCTGAATTAGATGATGCTTTGCTGAATTAGGAGTCATGTTAATCAAGCTGCAGCTGTTTTTAAATTAGAAGCATGATATTGTATTGTTAAATTTCAAGTAGTTGATGCTGAAATCTAATTTACAGATGCTGAATTTCAACCTAGCATATGCTGCTGATTTTCAATGTTGTCAACCTACTGAATTGTTGAATTATGAATTCAGATTCAGCAATACCTTTGATATAGTTGCCCCTTTTGAATTTAGATTGCCACTATTGTTTAACGTCTTGCTGTCCCAATGCTTTTCTAAATCTTAATGTGATATTGCACTGCAGTAACTTTAGATTTCAGCATATTGTGTTAATAAATTTGTCGTATACTTCAAATAGCTGAATTTTATTGTTATAAACCTGATTTAAGCTTGATTTTGAAAGTATAATGTTGTAGTGCTGGAATCCAATTACTGATGCTGCATTGAATTTTCATTGTAATTACTAAACTTATTTTCTACATGACTGATTTTGATGCTGCATTCCCCTTTGCTCGTTTCCAACTTTGCTAATTGATTTAGGCCTTGAACTTATGCCATTGTATTGCTGCAAATTACTGACGCAGAAAACCATTTTCATGCTTACCAATTTCTATAATTGGTTATAAAGCATCTGCTGAATTTGGAACACATTTTGCTAAGCTTATTTTGCTAAATTTTCATGTGATGATACCCAATTTAAATTAATGAAACTTGTGTTGCCGCAATTTTACAACGTGGCTGCTTCATAGTTATTGAAAAATATACTGAATTTGAAGAAATGATTTCAGCAAACAGATTGCTGAAATCTGTTTAATGAAATTTTAAGCACATCACATTGCCACCTCATATTGTTGCATCATATTATGCTGCTAATCTGAATTAGAAGTGAAAAAGCACATTCAATGCTAACACGAATAATCAAGTTTCGACCGCGTTAAAAGTATAGCGGAAGCAGTAGAAATAAATATCTAATACACGTAAAAGATATTTAGTACTAGATGCATATAAGACTAACAATCATGCGCAGTAAACAAAATATATAAGCAGTAATATAAAGACGCGATTTTTGGTGACAAAGTGAAAACTCGATACCAACGGTATCGAGAAAAATACTCCAGACTTCAACGGCCAGGAAAGCAATACACTATGAAAATTAACTTACAGACCGGGTGGTAACGACGCGCTAACCTAGCCGACTTACTCCC
>JAOVVI020014005.1:0-11650 GCA_028571085.2 Nepenthes alata | reverse complement strand
TACTAATTCCAACATTATTCTATTCCAATTATTAAATATGAGAATAACAATTTAAATTCTATTCTTATCTTATTCTATTCCCACCTTATTCCATTCTAACAATGTATTTGCTCAATTCTCTGCAACCTATTCATTTTTTGATATTGATTCATCTTTCCAAAACATTGTCTTCTTTCTATCTCTGTAGTCAATCTCACTGCATAATCCTTTTGAATGAGTTTTGTGGCAAACAAGCGGATTCGGCTACTCCTTTTCTTCCAAAAGAACTTATTCTTTTATCTTAAGAATGGTTAAAGAAAGCACCAGTTTACTGAACATATTCACATATTAAATATGACCATTGTCATAGAATAATTGCCAGATGACTCTCCTTCCTTTGGAAATAATAGTGCCCTCGTTGAGAAAACCGCTGAGCATATCACTTCCTGGAGAAACAAATTACTCTCCTTTAGAAGTAAACTGCAACTTTTTTTTTTCTATGCTCTCTTTATTTGTCAATTATTGGGTTTTCATTTTTGTGCTTCCTAAATCAATCATCGTGCAATTTGATAGTAAGCTCATAAGCTTTTTATGGCATGGAAATGCGGATGCAAACATGGCCAAGGTGGCCTAGAATGATATTTGTACCACAAAAATAAGGAAAAAAAAAATGGTGTCAAGGACTTATTCACTTGGAGCAAAGTCATCTTTATTAAGCACTTGTTGTGTAACTTGAGCTGTCACTACTCTTCCATTTGGGTTTCATTGGTTTCGTTTGAATAGAGTAAGAGATAGGTACATATGGTGCATTAAAAGGCTGTAGCAACTCCTTTGGAATTTCAGGAATTCTTCAGCTTTCGATTGGTCATTCAGCTGTTTTGTCATTTAGCTTGGTTAGTCACCACTTGACTCTCGATTTGAGGGGTTTCTCTATTCACTTTGCATGGAAGACCTTCCAACTGACTAGATGCACAGTTGCCTGGGCTAAGCTTCTTTGGTCAATCAATCACATTCCTTCACACTCATTTATTCTTGCCACCTGTAATCGTCCAAATACTATGGAATATATGCAAAGGTTTGTTGCATTTCTCACTTATATATTCTCTA
This sequence comes from Nepenthes alata, assembly GCA_028571085.2. Classification (NCBI taxonomy): domain Eukaryota; kingdom Viridiplantae; phylum Streptophyta; class Magnoliopsida; order Caryophyllales; family Nepenthaceae; genus Nepenthes; species Nepenthes alata. Next base: position 10,564 of record JAOVVI020014005.1, on the reverse strand, counting down.
TTCTACATGTCCGAAATCTCAAGGCATCTTTTCTTTCAATGTCCATTCTTGCTGAACATTTGAAAGTTGGCTTGCTACAGATTCATATGCTTCTGGCCTTGCACTAGTTGGAATGATAACATCAAAGAGTTGCGGTAAAAATATAAAGTGAAGTACATTAGAGCATTGGTATGCCACCTTTCTCTTGCTGCACCTGAAGGAATTGAGGTTAAAATATAAAGTGACATACATTAGAGCGTGGGTATGCCTCCTTTCTCTTGCTGCACCTGTCTATCACCTTTGGCTTGCTAGGAACCGAGCTGTGTTTGAAGGTCACTCGCATTCCAACTATTACAAATCTTATGGGGATGATTGCATCTGTTGTTTATGACAAGCTCATCTCTATGAAGTACCCTACTTGGCATGACAAACAAGCCTTAACAGAGAGCCAGGACTACCTTTGACTTGCATTTCTGCCCATGTTGCTACTCCTTCGTAATAGGAACCACCCTACTTTTTGATATTGTGGTTTTGTACAGTTCTAGGTTGCTTTTTATATGTACTCGGACTCGATACCTCGAACCATCATTTATAACCATTGCGATATCTCAAATTTATTAATTATTTATGCAGATAAAAGGGCATCTTACCTTGTAAGAGTTTCCTTAATGGAGCAATTTATGTATTGCTGTTACAGGAGTAAATTATGTGAAAGGATGACTATGATAAGCGACTCAGAAAGCATTTTAAATCAAAAAGATTTTAGTCTCTTGGCTAATTTATGGTCCAGTGAGCTAAGCACAGTGCCTTAAAACTTGCTTGGAAAGCAATAGAAACACCAAGCCTAAAGATAATGAAAAAAGACATATTGTCCCAAATTATACAATAATATTTCGACATCGTGCAGGATTAGCAGAAGCGATATAAAATTAAATATTTAATATACGTAAAGAATATTTGTATCTAAATAATACGAATAATATGAGTATAAAAATAAAGCAATAATAATAATAAAAGACAATCTTTTTGGTGACGAAGGAAAAACTCGATACTCACGTAATTGAAAAAAATCATCCGGGCTTTAGCGGCTAGAGAAGAAATGTATTATAAAAATCAACTTACAGATCGAGTGGTAACGATGTGCTAACCTGGCTGACTTACTTCCGTCTTGTAATCTCTACCAAAGAACTCCTTAGATTTGCCCACGGCAACGAAATCGGACGCCTTTCGGTCTTCATATCAATCTTCCACCTCGAGCCACTTGAAGTGTCAAACACGACCGGATCCCCTTCTTCAACGTACCAACGTCACCAATGAAGGTAGAAGGGTAGAAGTGATGAATCGATAAAAAGAATTGTGGTGAGAAAACCGCTAGCACATAAAACACAATGATGAAGATCGGTTTTCTCAATTGGTACACGTTTAATGAAGTGAAAGAACTATTTCTCTCAAAAAGGCGGGCTCCACAATTGGTACACGTGCGCTCGAGCGAGCAGCGAGCTGGGTGTTTTGGGATTTTGCGTTCAAGCTCATGGCGAGCTCACGACAAGCGCAGGACTTTGGGCTCGAGGGGATAGAGAGCTCACGGTGAGTACAGGGCTTTGGGATTTTGGGGTTGAGCGGGTAGAGGGCTCACGGCAGGTGCGGTATTCTTGAAAGCCGGAACAGATAATTATAAAAATTTGTTGATGTAGCACTTCGATGAAACACAACCCGATATCGACACAACTAAATTTCGTCGTGGAATATGCCAACTATAAAAATGATCATAACAATCTTCCCCTTTAGCAATTTTGTGACAAAACACATAAAGTAAAAAAAATATAATGAAGCACGGGTTCAGACACTATCAAAATAGAACATATGTACATAAAAATCTACACCTAATGAGACATAAAAATAATACAAGTAAATATGAAAAGTTACACTAGTACTACTGTGTCGACACTGTGATTGCCACGCCGATATTATAACTATGTTGTCTGGTCAAATATTGTTAGTACAAACATGTATAATATATGATGATATAATATGATTGTAGTAATAGAAAGAGAAGACATGTATCATCAAAATGAATGAATGCAAGGCAGTAGAAGATATAAAATCAGTAAGAGCAATCCATGTATCACAATACTCCTCCTCACAAAAATAACAATATCTCCTCCTATCAATAATATCGTCTCCCCTATTAAAAATAACAACAATATGGTCTCCCTATATCCAAATAGCAAAAATAGTCTCCTCCTTTGAAAAGACAATTTCCCTAACTCCCCTTAGTAGGAGCAATCTCCCCGAAGAACAATCTATCCGTAGAATAGAAATCTATTTCCCCTTTTTGTCATGGATGACTAAGGGATAATGGAGTTTACTCTTCTTGATCAACATTTTCTTACTATATTTTATAATTTTGGTTAAATGTGTCACTTAATCTTTTAGAAGGTTAATATACTTGACGAGATTTTCTATCATTGAATTTTGTCAAAAATTATTTCAAAAAAACGTTGTAGGGCAATAGAGACGAATATGACCAGTGGTGCTACACCCATGACGCATTAGGACAAATAAAGTATTAACATCAGATTTGTACCGTGACTTCCAAGAGATATTAACATCAAGGTTTTTCCTACTTTTTAAACGTTGAAAACTGGTATGATCCTGAGGGGAAACTCTTGACGGTTGATCACTATAGGAAGATGTTACACTACTTTGTTTTGGAACCGAAGTAACTCGGACAGATACAGTTTTGCGATTAATATGGGCTTTTAAGGTTTTTTCGGAATAACCCAACCCAATTTTATTTCCTATGAAAATTTCTAAACTTAGCATATGATCTAATTGCTTGGACTTGTTTGAAAATTATTTCAAGTCATTATGAGTAGCGTCGAGATTAGATTCAAATACCTTAATCTTTTCGATAAATGAGTTAGTTAACTTTTCAACTTCTTAATTTTTTGTGTTTAATTTAGATTTAAGAACTAATCTGTCTTTTTCAAATTTTGTTAGTTTATTTTTAACGGTACATTAATTTTCTTAATTTGTAAGCATTCCTTAAACAATCTGTCATAAGTATCCTAAAGGTCAGAAAATTCAGCTTTTGACTCAATCTCAAAGTCATCAGATTGCTTAAGAGTTTCTTTTGAACGTTTATTATTTTCACACATTGATATCATAAATACCATATATTTAACAGGTCTATCTTCAGTGTATCTTTCATTATTTGTGTCTTCTTCATCACTTAATATTGCAATAACTTTCAAGGCTTGACTTTGTAGGCGTTTAAAATTTAAACATTTAGCACGATAATGACCAAAACTTTTACACTCATGGTATTGAACTCCTTGGGTATTTTTTGATTTTGAGTCCTTAATTTCACGTCGATTTTTCTTCTCAAATTTAGGTAATCGTTTTAAATCTACATTTGGTTTATTTGATGAAATTTTATTTTTCCTCAAGAATTTTTTAAAATTATTAACAAATAAAAAAAAATCGTCATCGCTATACAATTCTTCATCGGAATCCTGATTTTATTCTTCCCTACTTGATTTTAGAGTGATTGATTTTTGCTTCATTGACTGTGAAAATGTGTTCATGAGTTCGGAGAGATCCTACAAGTTCTTCAATCTTCATTTTATCAATATTTTTACTTTTTTCGATTTCGGTGACTTTAGATCTAAATCGTTCACGGAATGATCTAAGAACTTTTCGAATAATTCTGTTTTCAGGAATTCGTTCTCCTAAATTAAATATGGAGTTAATAATATCATTTAATTGAGTATAGAATTCATCAAACGTTTTATCATCTTTCAAACGGATTTCTTTAAATTTGGTAGTTTGCATTTACAATTTTAAATTTTTAACCAATGTAGTACATTCGTGGGTAATATCAAGAATGTCCCAAACTTCTTTTGATATCTCACACATAGATATGCGTTTAAACTCTTCGATCTAAATTGTTCAGGGAGTGATCTATGAACTTTTCGAATAATTCTGTTTTCAGAAATTCGTTCTCCTAAATTAAATATGGAGTTTACAATATCGTTTAATTGAGTATAGAATTCATCAAACGTTTTATCATTTTTTATACGGATTTCTTTAAATCTCGTAGTTACCATTTGTAATTTTAAATTTTTAACCAATGTAGTGCCTTCGTGGGTAATCTCAAGAATGTCTCAAATTTCTTTTGATATCTCACATATAGATATGCATTAAATTCTTCGAGAGATACGACCATAAAAATAACATGTAATCTCTTATTGTTCCAATTATAAGTATCAAGTTTTTCTTTTGACCACAAAGGCAAAACTTTTGGTTCATCACAACTTTTGGGTGGAATCCACCCAATTTGGGTACTAGTTTACACGCGTTCATCCATCGATTTGATGAAGGCTCTTATCCGAATCTTCTAATAAGCATAATTGTTCCCATCAAAGAAGGGAGGTACGAAGAGCAATCAACTTGTATACATCTAGATCGGGGGTCGTAGATTGGGGTAAGACTCTAATACCAATTGAAAAAGGATGTTTTGTCCCAAATTATATAATAATGTTTCAACCTGTGCAGGATTAGCGAAAGCGGTATAAAATTAAATATTTAATACATATAAAGAATATTTATATCTAAATGATACGAGCAATACAAGTATAAAAATAAAATAATAATAATAATAATAAAATGCAATCTTTTTGGTGGCCAAGAAAAAACTTGATACCCATAGTAATCGAGAAAAACCCTCCAGGTTTCAGCGGCTAGAGAAGAAATGCACTATAAAAATCAACTTACAGATTGAGTGGTAACGACGTGCTAACCTAGTGGACTTACTCCCGTCTCGTGATCCCTACCAAGGAACTCCTTAGATTTGTCCACGGTAACGGAATCGGACGCATTCCGATCTTCACGTCAATCTTCCCTCTCGAATCACTTGAAGTGCCAAATACGACCAGATCCCCTTCTTCAATGTACCAACGTCACCACTGAAGGTAGAAGGGTGAAGTAATGAATCGATAAAGAGAAGAGTGGTAAGAAAACCGCTAGCACATGAAACATAATAATGAAAGATCAGTTTTCTCAATTTGAACACGTTTAACGAAGTGAAAAAACTATTTCTCTCAAGGTGGCGCGCTCCACAATACTCAATCCAAAGCTAGGGCAAATGAAATAAGGTGTATATTTATAAAAGGCTCGAGAAACAGGTTCAAAAATTCTACCCGTTGTCGCGGTGCTCGAGCGAGAAGGAGGCGAGCAGCGAGCGGGGTGTTTTGGGATTTTACACTCGAGCTCGTGGTGGGCTCACGATGAGGGTAGGGCTTATGGATTTTGGGCTCGAGCGGGTGGAGAGTTCACAGTGAGTGTAGGGCTTTGAGATTTTGGGCTCAAACGGGTAGAGGGCTCACGGCAAGCGCAGTATTCCTGGAAGTCAAAACGGACAGTTATGAAAATTTGTTGATGCAGCACTTCGATAAAATACAACCCGACATCGACACATGACTAAATTTGATTACGGAATATGCCCACTATAAAAATGACCATAAAAGATAACATTTAAATTGATAATAACAAGTACAACTTGAATTGCATTCAATACACATAGATGATCACCATGGCTTAATAATAAACTGAAGATAACTATAGTGGCAACAACAATTACGCTGTTCTAGGAATATCAAGGACATTCATCAACTCGCACATCTTATTTTCTTTTCTTTTTCTGCCCAAATGGCCGTTTGATTGAACAGCGTCCTTCCAGGATGCTTCACCTCTTACTAGAAAGCTACCTCGCAGAGAAACAGCGAGAAGAATCCTTAGTCCCACTGGATTTCCCTGTGAAAGGTCCAATCGGAGGCATTCAATGTTGTTTTCCCATCATATGCAACTAAGTCAAATGGCGAGTCTTCTGAGAATTCAGTGGGCATGGACTTCCAGTGTAAATTTGGCTCCCAATCAGCTTCCTTAAGAACCCTGAGTATTGCCTCAACGACTACCTTGCTCCCCTCAGCTGATAGATGAATCCCATCTCTGGAGCAGAAAAGAATACACATCATTCAGCTTTACCAAATGCTTGTGTTGATGTAACTAGTTGAGACCATGGACCGTAATAAAATCATAATATATTGCCATATAAGCAATTATTGTAATATATTAGCCAAAATGACAGATAAGTACATATTGACTGATATTTCTCTTTTTGATTCACAAAAGAAATTTTGCATTTGATATCGGTAAGTATCACTCAATAAAGTTAATGCTGAATAAAGCCATAACCGATATAGATATTTTTATCCATGGTTGAGAGTAAAGTTATCAATGAAAAAATAGAGTGGTAAATATGATTTAGAAGTCTGCAAATATGAGTGGGTAGACTCACGTAAAGCAAGCTGTCAACCAATCATCCCTCTTTTGAATTGCAGTCCAAAGATCAATAACCTTAACACCCATCTCATTGCACAGATCAATACAAGCTTCAGAATATATTCTGCATAGTTCATTTGTTCGAACTAGCTCACTGAATATTTCACTGAATCAAGGAGAAAATCTATTATGGAATTAGCATCTTGTGATATCAAAAGAAAAGGACAACAAAACTGAATATAAGTCCATCAGAGAACCTGGTTGTTTCATTAATTTTGGCCTCATTGACGGGAGGGCAACTAAGGAATATGATCCGTGTTGTATCTGAGAGCCCCTAATATATGATATGTCAGTTAGGATGTAGTATACACACATTGCCTCAGACAGGAAATTACCGAGTCAATATAATGCATGCCTCAATTGCTATATGAACAAAAAAGAAGAATCAATAGCCAAACTACAACTTTATTGGTCGTTCAAGAGCACAAGAAACTTTATTGGCCATTCAAGAGCACAAGACACGCTGCATTCAATTGGTGTAATGGGGATGTAAAATGTGAATTCATTCCATTTACAGCATTTGTAATTGCTCAAATACATGACTATAGCTACTGGATTAGAGAAACTTTCAAAGATCTGGTTTACTGGGCAAAAAAAACCTCAATTGAAGTATTATTTCCCACATTACAGATTTTTTCTTTTATAGCATGTATCCATGCGATTTATATTTGCCTGACGTTATAGGTATCAACATATGCTCTTACTTTACATTCTAAATGCAAACGCTGGCAGTGAGTTTGTTAGTTTGCTTTATATTACGACATTGATATTCTGTGAGTTCAAGAATTAATATATCATTTGCCAACCAAAACCCATTTACATAATCATGAATAAAACTGCCATCAGGTAACAGATCCTTATGATGCAAAATTAGCAGATTCTGAATTGTTCATCCATCCAATTTGATAGTAGCATAGTCCTGGAACCTCCTTCAGGTCCTTTCGTAAGTCAAACATCAGTTTATGCTTATAAAGCAATTAGTTTCAGAAATTCGCAGAATCACCAAAATAGTACCTTGAGATGATTAGCAATCTTTCTCATGTTGTCAACATATTCTGGAAGTGGGACATGAGGACCAAGGCCTGAAGAGTGAGGTCCCATTGAATCGTTACCACCAAAATACACTATCACCAGTGAAGGTTGTGTAGCAGCATCCTAAATTCAAGAGAACATCAGAATAATAAACTCCATGGAGAAAAATCATTTTAGCAAAGACTATTGAGGCTGGTAAGTGGCACCCATGTTCAAGAACTTTGGTGACATATCATTAGTTGATGCTTCGGCTGATGATATCAAGACCTAAAAAAGGATATCTAACACCCCAAAATATCTGAAACAAAGATGAAAACCATGCAGAAAATTTTATGATTTCCAATAAAAATGGAAAATGAGAGACCCAAAATAATGTAAAAATGAGTTGCAACTGTAAACCTATAAAGTGTCGTACCCTAGAGATTATGAAATAATAAGAAAGTAAAGGTGATCAAGATGTGACAAAAAACTTTTGTTTCACATTTCCGAAAAGAGTACCTATCCTTTTTCATTTACCAGTTTAAGCACGATGTCATGAGAAAGCTTTACCAAGGATCTTTACCATGTCTCATATGCAATGTGTATCCCCCTACTTTATAACTTTCTTAATATCCCTCAACCTTTCAAACTATTAAAGTACTAAAATCTTCATCCTCTAAAATTAAAACGTCCATTCCTTGACTCTACTAACCCTAATACTGAACTGCCAAGTTGAGATCAGTAACTGGATGAGCAATCTAATCCCTTTTCCACCCCGAGAGGCATTTTTCTTTTCCATGGAGTGTTCCAGCTCTTCCCAAACTAAGCACTCTGAATATTATATGTCGAGTTGCATTAAATTAGGGTTCATTTAAATTAAATTAACAATTGAAACTTGAGTTTCCAAATATGGAGGTGCCATTGATGTTACAAAGATCTACTTAGTTATGGCCTAGGCTATTTTTTGTTTGTCATCTTGGTGAAGCATCTTGCCTCGTCCTTTCAAATGTTAGGTAAGGTGTGAGAAGACTAAAGGTTAGACAGTTTACATCTAAAACTTTTTGGATATACATGGAATAAGACATTGCATTCCACCCACAAATTTTTCTATCATATGTAGAAGGGCAGAGGACCTTCAACAACAATTTCAAAAAATAACAAGTTTATCAGCCTATGTCCCCTTTTGTTTGATGTACATCCAGCACTTCCCCTCATTGAAACTTATAAAATGTGCATTTGGCAGGCCGCTATTTTACTTTGGTTACATTATGCTTTTGTAAGAGTAATGCCCAACCCCAACCCTCTCGGCTTGAATTGTTAGACACTGTGACATCTATGCCATAAGTCACAAGGCCAACATTATATAAGCCAAACATTCCCCAAGATATCAATAAATAAACATCTATAAATTTGTTAAAAATCGATCCTTTACTTACATCATTGAAAAAAATAATAAACAGTCATGCCTCTATAGCGCACTCGAATCTATATCAAGCCAAAACCATTTGCACTAACTTAAACCTAAAAATGTTAAATGAGGGGTGAGCTAAAAATATTTCACCAAATAAGACAACCACAGTCATATATTTCTTGCAGCCAATAAATAATAATGGAACAACAACTTAACTTGGAATCCAATGTTGGCAATAATCACACAATCTAATATGCTTTCAATTGGAAGGAATAATGATGCAGGGAAGAGAAAATAGGGAATGGGAAGGATAAAAATTGGGAGAAGGGGAAGAAACAAGAGGAGTAGAGAAAAGAGAAGTAAAAATCAGTAGAGAAAGAAGGAAATCACAATCACTCAATATTCATTCAACTCATCTATCTCTTCAATAATAGACTTAGGATCCTTATATAGAAAAACTCTACTGTTAGATTAATTAGGAAACAAATATAATTTCCTAACTAATGACATTTCAAAATGAGAAAATAATATAACATAATTTTTAATAATAAAAATAAAAAATAAAATATCACCAAATAAAACTTTTCAACAAAATCTCTCAAATAAATTTTTTTAAATGAAATATAATCTTTTATAATCAAAGAAAATCAAATCTCTTCTAATTTAAAATATTTATGATATCCGCATCAATTTTTCCTAAGTGGCTAGAACTCAACCCCATTGAGTGAAAACTCATATTGTCAATTTTCTAACGACAAGTTGAGTGGCTGCACAATCCTCCGCTAATACCAGTCTTATTGACCCCACTGACAATAACTACTTAGTTTATATGGGATGCTAACTTTAGACATGGAACTTGCAGAATGCACATACACTACAGCAATACGAGGAATCTCAAAAATCAATGCTAGTTCATCTAGCTATGTTTTCATGTGAATGTGGATTGAAAATTTGAATCCTTCTTTCTAATAAGAAATCAGCAATACTTCTTGTGAGATGTAGTATTAAAGCTAATGAGAATACCCATATCACAAAAACAAAAATTTTACTTTTGGAAGAATCCTGATGAGAGAGAGAGAGAGAGAGAGAAGGGGGGCCAGATTCTGGTGAGGCGAGGCCTTCGAGTTAGAAGACAAACAACGCTGCCAATCAGAAGTTGAAGCTTCTTCTTTGCGACAACCAAAATCCAATGGTCTCTGCTCAGCACTATAATGAATTTGACATGGAGATTACAGAGGGCAGAGAGCGATAGACTGAAGACAGGCAGACACAGAGAGAGAGAGAGAGAGAGAAGCGAAATGGAGGTAAGAGGAGATAGAAAGTTAGGTGCTTCTCTAATGCCTAATTTTCCCTTTTCACTAGATACTTAGCCAAAATAATGAGAATATATGGTCCTCAGCTCTCTGATCCGAGAGCATTTATTATTATTTTTTAGAAAAACCCTTTTTTTTTACAAAATAAATATAAGGCAAAACTGGATGAGATTTTGTTAGCCGGAAGAGGAGCTAAATTGCTTGCTGAGATGTGGAGGTAGACAGTCGTGCTATTAGAGTTGGTGACAGGGCTGAAGGCTGTGGATTAGAGGAGTTGGCAATGATGCTAATGGTATTAGTTGCACAGGAGGATAGAAAAATAGATATTCTGTCTCTGATACCAAATTTAATGCTGAGAAGAGGAAATAGGAGGTAAGAGGAGATAGAAAGTTAGGTGCTTCTCTAATGCCTAATTTTCCCTTTTCACTAGATACTTAGCCAAAAT
>JAOVVI020014004.1:0-11650 GCA_028571085.2 Nepenthes alata | reverse complement strand
AAAAAAGGAAATGAGAAGAGAAAGGGGATCGAGGAGAGTAAAAGAGGAGAGAGTGAAAAGGAGGGGGATTAGGGTTTCATAGGAGGAGAAGAGGAAAGAAGGAGGAGAGTGAAGATCGGCACGCGGGTGGTCTACTGTGGCCGGTGGTGGCATGTGGAGGCAGCGGCGCACAATGGCACACATGACAGGAGAAATCGAACACAAGATTGTCATTGGTAGCCAAAAGAGGAGTCAGTAGTAGTGGCGACCGCAAGAGGAGGTAGAGGTGGCGGCAGCGGTGGCTCATGGGTGAGGCAGTGGCGGGTGCGGATTAGACGGCTGGGGGGTGGCGCTCATGGCAAAGGGAACGCAGATGAGAGAAAAATGGGTGCGCATTTGGCAGAGAGAGAAAGGCCTGATTCGGGTACTTCGAGATATCCTTTCTTCAAATCTGTTAAGTATAAAGTCGAAGTAAGTATCATCTAGTTCTATCCTTGGTCTAATTTCATGTCTGATAATATTTAACTACTGTTCGGAGATTTTACTAACATGCATGTTATTTTTATTTACTGAAATATGTTTATTCTGTTCATACATATTGTTTTACTAGTCGTACGGTGGTTTTATACTGGTATTTATGATTTGGAGGGTTTTTGAACACCCGAGTAGTATATATGTATATTTGTATATCCGTATGTTGTGGAACTATGAACAAGGCTGTGCATTAGTCCACATGCATGCTACCAGGGGCGGGGTCACTACGGGACCATGGTGGTCCGAGACCCGAGGGGTCGTTATATGTGATCTAAGGCATATGATATTGTACCGCTCCCGACGGAGAGGCTTAGTCCCAACGGAGACGTATGTGATATATTGTCTCACTTCCACTGGAAGGAAGATTGAGATGTTTAGTAATTGATCTGCCCTACTGTGTATTTAAATGAAAATCATCGTAAAAATTTGACAAAATAATATATTCGGACGTCCTAATATATAACTAAAACTTACGGTTATACCCAAAGCTGGGGGTGGTAAAATATAGTGAACAAGTTCCTAATCGATGGGTGATAGAGTACATGGATGGCCTTGAGTTGCTGGCCTAGACCGTAATCGAGCCATAAGCTGCTGGCTTAAATCGTAGCCGATATAGCTGTGGTTATTAGACAATGGTAACCTTTTATCGTGTTAGTATTATTTATCTTTGGTTCTCCGATTTAGTGCATGCTTTGTATTTCTACATGTATTTGGGTCGACTGTGATTCGAGATATGTGGTTTGGCCCACAGATGGACAATAGGAATGTCTCATACATATTAATGTGTTAGCCCCGAATTATATTTTATATTTATATATTTTAGTACCGATTTCTTTGATTTCAGCATATGATATATGAGATCTAGGTCCGGACGATGGTATGTGTCTCACACGGATGTGGTGACGGTCGTGATTATATAATGTAACCTTAGATCATATGATATGATACTGTCTATGGGATTTGACCGAATCGTTATTTATTATGATTATGTCTCGGAGGAACTGTTTGATACGAACGATGATTTAGTATGAGACATTTCCTTGGTTTTTAGGGATTGCACAAACATTGTGTTTTATTTTACGTGGTTGTTATGTGATATCCTTTCATCTGATCTGTGTACTATTTTATACAATGATAGTACTTGCTAAGCTCTCGACTCATGTTTTTATATTTTATCCCTTCAGACTAGTGGCGTAAATACGTTTGTAGGAATTCAAATGTGATCTGTCTCAACATATCTCTATCGATAAGTTGAGATATTTATGTTGGGTATGTTTCTGATCTTGAGGGTATATTACGATTATTGTTATGGCCAGATGATGGCCCTAATCCTTGTATGAAAAATATTAGAGTTATTACTTTATGTTGATGAGTTGTTGTATATGTGGATACCTCCCTTACGATATTTAGAAAGCTGGTCATGTATTTTATTATTTAGATTTATATCCGATGAAACCTTGTGCGGGTTTTATTATGCTGAGTCCTATATCTGTATGAACTGTCACGTCTGAGTTGAGTTTTTATGATTTGTGGAATATATTATTATTGATTTTATTTTAACCTACGTATATTATATTCTTGGGTCATGACAGAGAGGGTTCGAGAGAGCCAGAGAAAGAGAGAGAGTGAGATTGAGAAGAGTCGAGAGATAGGGAAGATGAACTGAGTATTTTCTATTCTCCAACAAGAGTAGTAGTGGGCTTATATACAGTAAAGGTTGTGGCACTCGTAGCCCTACAGAGCAACATAAACAGAAATGCAAACATAGTAGAAATGGAAAACATAACAAAAAGGGAAAATGCAGTGCTGAACGTGCAGGGGCAAGGGAGTTATAATAGAAACAAAGTGAATGTCTAGGGGCAGGAAGTATAACAGAAATAATTAAATATAATCTCTAAATTTAGGGAATGGCTGGATAGCTCGAGTGCTTCTCCTTCTGATAGTAGTCAGGTGATGAGACATCGAAACTTCTGAAGGTATACTGATGAGCCTCATAGCAATATATGAGTGAAATTATACTGAAAGTTAAGATAAGAAATTATAATATTTCTAAACGTTTAAAAGTTACACTTAGAGAAGATGCGGCTAGGAGAACTTTTCGGCGTCTCCAGCGATACACATGTCTCATAGTTTTGTTCCTGGTAGGCCCATGGCCCCCAAAATGTGTCTATAAGAAAAATGTCTCCACAGCTTATAAAGCATGATTCATTCCCCTTTCCATCCGATATGGGACTCCACAGTCCTCCCCACTTGTGGACGTGTTTTGGGGGCCATGGGCCTGCCATGAACAAAATCGTGCGGGCTTGGCCAAAGCGAATAATATCCACATGCGAGTACCTGGGGATATTACAGTGGTATCAGAGTCAGAACCTAGGCCGTGTGCCAGCGAGGATGCTGGGCCCCACAAGGTGGGTGGACTGTGAGGTCCCACATCGGTTGGGGATGGGGAACGAAGTGCACTCTTATGAGGCATAAATACCTTCCCATTGTGGACGTGTTTTGGGGGCTGTGGGCCTGTCAGGAATAAAATCGTGCGGGTTTGATCCAAAGCAGATAATATCCACATGCGGGTACCTGGAGAAGTTACAGTGGTATCAGAGACTGGACCCGGTTCGGTGTGTGAGCGAGGACGCTGGACCCCAAGGGGGTGGATTGTGAGGTCCCATAGCGGATGGGGAGGGGAACGAAACGTGCTCTATAAAGACGTGGATACATCTCCCTTGTGGACTCGTTTTGGGGGCCGTAGGCCTGCTAAGAACAAAACCGTGCGGGCTTGGCTCAAAGCGGATAATAACCACATGCAGGTGTCTGGGGACTTTTATATAATAAATCGTGACAATTTGATTATATAGTGACAATTCTACCGTTAAATTAAGGCTAATGTGGCTAAATTTAACAAACCATGGATGGTAGCATCTAAATTTAGCCACATAAGTGCCGGAAAGGAGTTGGGTGGAATGTCTCACATGAAGGTCTCATATCTTTCAATTTCAGCTATCAATTTTGATCTACTTATCCCTAAGCGTATGCATGTACACATACATAAATTTATATAAGTAATATATAGTACGATTCACACTTTGAACCACTAAATCTCTCTTTGCATTTGTAAAGCAGTTCTCAAAACAGATTTGAGTTTAACAGAAGGTGCCAATCTTGTTGTGAAGTGCAATGCGTTGTTGCCTCCATCTGCTATATGTGAAGCCATCAATTTGTTATGTATTGTTATATCTTGCATTAGATTAAATATCTTCCCCTGGAAAAATTTGATCAAAATTTGCAATAGGGTTTCCCTCTTGGCCGAAGAGAAAACTAGATCTGGAAAGAATTCTAGGCATATTGTCAAAATCTCAACTGTTCCTTTTGCTGCAGCATTGGCTAAAATGTTATAGTTGAGGAACAATCGAAGCATTTGAAAGCTACTTAGTTGTGAAGCTCTTGTGCAAACTTCTTTTACCAATTGCATGGCGCATTTGTACTTTAACGTTTTTTTCAAAAAGTCACTTTACAAAGGGTACTGCAAACTAGAAGCATTAATGTCAAGAAGCTAGACATACAAATATGTGCAGCATAATCAATGATACAAATATCGGTCAATACGATACAAATTGGTTAATATGTATTCATGTAGGGGTTCTCCAATATCATGACAATATTGTAATATATTTCTATATCAACCAATACAATTAATATATGGGTTGTTACTCAAAATATTAATCGATACAACCCTATCAATTTATAATTTTTTTAATTATTTTTTATCTGATATATTTAACATCGATACGACCTTGACCACGACTGTTACTATACTGATATTTTTATTTATGAGCAGAATGTAAATATGATGTTGGTGTTATATGTACCTAGTCCGATAGTCTATTTCCAAAGCAATACTGTCAACTATTTGACAACTGTATCACCAATAGAAGAGTCAAACAGTCAGAGAAATAAGTGAGAGAGACGCAATAGATGACACTCTTCTAATTTTTTTTTCTCTTGGGGGTGGGGGTGACAAATAAGAAATTAATAGACGGTAAAATTTTTTAATGAGACAAGACACAAAAGATTGGTATTTCATTAAGCTTTTGGACAATAACTTAATTCTTTACATTAGTGAAATGTTCATCCTTATTAGCTAAAAAGTATGGATACTGAGATAAGACAAAAATATAACACAATACCCATATACAAACACGCAAACAAATTTCTACAAAGATTGACTATTTTTTTTTGTTCGAATTCGTGAGAATGTTAGATGATAACATACATTCATAAGAAAAAAAAAATAATGTAACAAGATAAACACAAATTTTATATGAAAAATCTTTTTCAACTTAAAAAATATTGGTAGAAAACTCTTCATTATATAATATATGTTTGGTTATAATAAACCCTTTAAAAATCACATTTAGATTGACCATAAATTTAGACAAATTGAGTAATAAATAATATATGAACTAAAGTAATAAAATCACCAGTAAAATTTTACACTCTAGATGATAAAGAAAGAACCATAATTAAAAAACCCAAGAATTAGCAAGAATTTCATCTCCTCCATTTTTCTCTAAATTCAACGCCCAAATTATTTTGAATAAACTTATACTAGTACTCCGAGATGGAGCAAAACTATTCTTAAAAATGAGTCTGGCATTCAAACACTATAATTAGCATTCGAATGCTAAAAGTTATCTTTTAAATGTTAGCAGTTGGCGTTCAAACGTCACAAGCAAAACTGCCTCTGCACAATTCATGGGAAATGCGCACATGCATCCCCTCAAGTCGCCTTAGGTTTGCTTATCATTGGAAATGACACCGTTCATGAGTTGGGTAGGCATGCCCATTTTATCTGAATTGCACTTATGTATGCATCAAACTTGCATCAGATACCGATCTCCTAAGCCACTCTAATCTTCTATTCTAACGAATACATGCACCGAAACTAACAAACTTTAGATAACCCATTAATTGGGTGTGGGACCCACAAGTGAGTGACCTAAAAATATAATAAGTTTCTATAATGTTTTCCTATTAGGAAAAAAAGAAAGAAAAAGAAAACCTCTACATTAAGAAAAAAAAAAGGAAAATTTGGGAAAGAAGATGTGAATAATTGAAAAAATGATTTCAATCAAACCTCATATATGACATTAGCTAGAACAAGACTAAATCCAAAAGCAAAGGAAAGTTCCACTTACATACATAAATTTACAAACACATGTAAGACCTAATGTCAAAACCTGCATAATTAAACCGCTATTAGATTTTAGAAATGCATAGACCTTGGTTTATAAATGTTGATTGAGGCGCAATTGTTAATGTTTCAATATCCAATGAATGCACATCGCCATCTATTTCCCACAATACTGTTTGTGGCGGCACGTTGTTGAGTTCAATGGGAACAACTTTAAACAAGAAGAAGAAGAAGACAATGTATAATCACTTTTCAAATGCGCAAAGTAGAGAATGGTGTAATAGATACAATTTAAGATGACAAAGGTACCAACATTGATAAACACGACTTTCTCAAAACCCGAGCCTGCTTTGACTTTAGAAAGCAAAGGGTGTGCCAGCTAGTATATCAAGTATATATCCAACAACTGGGCAGGCGATAGCTAAGTGTGAGTATTGTTTATTTAAGAATAAAGTAATATCTACTCATGATTTCTAAAAAATGGAAAAAACAATAAAAAGAATAAAGCAATCAATTGAGAAGCATATATAGAGATAAAATGACAATAATTGAAGTAAAAATATACATTAATATTGCTTGGAAGTTTTATGGATATAGAAAGGAAGTTTGGGAATTGAGGAGACTCAATCTCCCATATTTCCTCTCCACAAGCTATCCCTTAGATAGGCAGAATGTTTAATTCACACATGCCTTTGAGGATTTGACATATTAAAAACAAAAGTCCTCAGCAGGTATTTTTCTAAATAGCTAGTAAATATATCTCTTGGAATTTGAACATTTATCTTTCCCATCTCTTTAAACATTTGAATACAAAAAAGGAAAATTATTTGTATTTTTATAACATATAATAACCTGAATGTTAGGATGGGTTAGAAAAGGCTATCATTATAATTAATTTTCTGTTTAACCACTTTAATATTTTAAAATCACTTTTGACATACTACATAGAATAAAAAGTTTACTATACAGTATAGGGGATATTTTCATATAAATTTTCTAATGAAATCTCAAACTCTCTCCATCAGGTGAATAACTTACAAAAGATGGTTCTACAATCAATAAAATGATACAAATCAAAGGTAAATTTAAAAATGTTGGAATCAATGATCAAAACTCAAAGGATGGTGTACATAATTTTTTTTAAAATAATTTGGCATATAATTTTGGAAAATATTCAAAATTTTACCATTTTTTGATGAAAATTAGAAAACTCATGTCTCAATTTAATTAAAACACTCTTTTCAACCTACAACCAACCTTAGTCCTCCACTACGTAGAAGAAGACTCCAATTTATTGATGAATGGCCAAAATTTAGACTACATCCAAATTAGGCTACAAGTTAGCTTTGGGTTGTCTTGACATTATCAAGGCTCTGATATAGTCTGCACAAGAAAAAATAAAAAATGAAGTGATTATCATATCATTCTATGGGATAATACAATTACAAGATGTATGATTATTATAAATATATATATCTAATCAAATCGAGCATAAAATTTAAAAATCACCATATTTTTAGTAAATTATAAATTGTTATATAGTTTTTTGTGTATCATATCAATTTTCTAACAAAGGAAATTAGTGGAGAAATTCTTATCCAAACATCAACAAGGTCCAGCTTTGCCCATTCCAATATTGATGAGTGTACTCCTTAAACACAACCATTTAATTTTCTTTGTGCTTTTAATCATATTTTTTAAGCCTTGAGGAATTTATCATCAAACGACATAATATATATTTAGTCCAACTATTGACTATAGCCAGTTTGGACAAGTCAGGTTAGGATGACAAAAAAAAAAAAAAGCCAAAACAAGGGAGCTGCTCCTCACCTTTGAGGTATTATCCCATAGTTTCAGCCCAAATGGCCAATGTATTTTGTTTAAAAAAATGTAAAAGCAAAATAAAAAGGAATAACACATTAGTCATCAGGTTTATAACTAATGCTCTCAAAATATGGCGACTGGGTTACATTTTGAAGGTGAGATACAGTCCCTCCAATTCCATCCAAGCCTTCATATTTTGTTACAATAGAGACACATAATATGCTACAGGGCTTCCTATTTTAGACTTAGGTGGTTATAGGCCATTGTAACTCATTGTCCTACATAGAAGTGGTAGATTAATGTCAGTCGTAAGTTTAGAGGTAACAAGGGGACCTCTAATTTATATTGTTAAACAATTTATATATCATATTTTTAGTTTAGGCATTAAATATTTTAAGAAATACGACAAAATGAGGTTATAAAAAGTAGCAGTTTTGTAGATAACAAAATATTCAGCAGCAACAACACCCCAAATGAGCTTAGATCCCCGAGGATAGCCAAATGGACAATGAGGACTCTCATTTTTTGTGACAATTGCCAAGTACCACACCACTTTCTTTTGTCCAGGGGAAGTTGAAGAGCCAGCGGCAATATGTAGTGGGACGTGACCTGAATTGCTGGGAATTTGCACCAGCATTGGGTTTTTCCTCACCATGGCCTTCACAGCACGGAAGCATCCGGCTTTTGCTGCATAATGCAATGCTGTGTAGCCCCCAACGTCCAGCATTTCGAGTTCCACAGGAGCCATGCGGTCCACCAAATGTTCGACGAAATTCCAATGTTGTTGCTCTGCTGCAACGTGAAGGGCTGTCATCGACAAGATTGAGATCCTCGCTCTTACTGCCATAGGATCGTCCCATATGAACAGTTTTGCTCTTTTCCGGTCTCCCTTCAGTGCGCTGCTTGGTATAAGGGCAAGTACTGCGCCTCTACGTTAATCCCTAATTGCAACTGGAATTTCAAAATTTTAATCATTTGTTGTCCCACTAATTAACCATCCAAATTGACTAAATTTACACCGTATAATTCTTTTAAAAATTATAGTATTTTAGTCTAATTGACTATCTCTATTCTCCTGTGATATATTCTCCTCTACTTGGGATGGCAATGTGGTCATACACTTCTCCATTTTATACTCTTATTGAACCATTTTTCAATTCATATTTTAGAAAGTAAGTAGGTGTTTGTTACTCATTTTGAAGAGTAGCTTTAGTAGAAAATAATAACTTATAATTTTTTTCAGTATTTTCAATCTATTGAATTAAAACTTATAGAAAACGTATAAATTTTTTAAATTTAATTTCTAGCCCCCCCTTTCAAAAACTTCAGGTCAAACAGGCCTTGAGAAAGGCAATGTGGGGAGACTTGAGGTGACTGTAGTGAAACATCAATTTTAGACTGTAATAACCATGCTCTACCAGAAGAAGACAAAGCTGAAATAAATAATACAAGCATTACTAATATTGCAGAAAATCTGCAGGGGAAAGCTGAGGCAGCTACTTAATTACCAACTGGGGGAGCATTAGACCACATGTACATTTCGACTCCAGGCCTTGAAGGAAGTGTGAAAGTTTGTTGTCCATCTGGCACCGGTGCTGCCGGTACCGGCAGAGTGATATGTCGATCTACTAAAAATGGTGGATCAGCATCAAGCGGTGCTATGTTATCTCTGCTTCGATCCCCCTCAGAGCCGGTAGCCATCGATCAAATTGAACCGAATACTCTTTTCAACCAGCGGTGACTCGGTAGTTGCTAAGAGAGCAAACCGAAGAGCCAGTTGTGAACGGGGACGAGTCGTCAAGCTTAGCTTCCTTATCCAGTCGGTAGTCGTGCCAGTGGTGCTCCTTTTTTCTTCCCCCCTGCCCTCCCAAAAAAATATATATATATCTTTCTTTATTTTTTATAAAAAAATATATGCTAAAAAATTGTATTAAATTAATAATATTGGGAACCTAGTTTTTTTAATAATAATTTAACAAATTATGTCAAATTTTGTAAATTTCATGCAATACATAATTTAAAATAATTTGAAATTGACCTTGAGATTACACCTTGATATTCAATATGTCATTTTTTTAACTAATATAAATGTTGCGTTCTGGATCCACTGGTGGACGAAAGATGCAGAGGTTGGCGAGGTCCCGTCCGCCCGTGGTTTCCAGGCAACACGAGTGTTGGATGCTGGGGGTCGTTAGAGAAAGATCGAGACCGAATTTTACGTGGAAAACCTCCTCGTAAATGGGGAGGAAAAAACCACGAGGCTCTGGGCCTGCTTGAAAGCTTCACTATATGGGTTGGAGATTTTACAAAGTACAGTTGTGAGGGTTGTTCCCTTCTCTGTCTCACGTTTTGTGTTTCTCTCCTAAGGAAGCTATGCTCGTTGGGAGCCTTTTTACTCTCCTTTAGGGAGTTGATTTTGGAGAGGGGGAGTGTCAGGAAGAATCAGGGAAGCTTTCTCGTGGAGTCGGTTCCTCTCCTTTCTTCTTCCTTCGAAGCTCTCTCTCTGGAAACTCTCCTTCTTCCTTTTGCTGAGAGGGGCCTTGCTGAGTATTTATAGGAGAGGCCAGGCAGTTGAGGAGAAGACACGTGGCGTCCATCCGGTGGTTGAGGAGCTGGTCCACCTACTCCCTTAAATGCTATTGACGTTGCATGGAGTTGCATACGGACGGCGCCGCTGCAGCATCTGAATGTGTCAGGTGCACAGGGCCCGGATATCAGCCAGGCGTGTCCTGTTGAGACGGCGACTGGCAGTAGTTGCAGGCTTTCTTGGGAACCGGTGAAGTAGGCTAGATGGCTTTCCCGGCTATGAACGGTCGGTTCTCGTCCAGTTGCGGTGTTCTTCGTGAGATGAAGCAGTTCTTAGGGACCTTCTGGGGAAAGTCCGGGCGCCTCTCCCTGGCCACCCGGGCAGTTCTGAGACTTTGCGGGACTTCTTGGGTTCTCGGTCCTTGGGCTTCTTACTTGGGCCATTTGATCTCCTCCACTCGCGAGAGTGTCTCTGGGCCTCTCACTTGGGCTGCATCTCATGGGCCGTGCTTTTATAGGCCTTCATACTGGGGCCCAACATAGCCCCCATGCCAAAGGATTCGAAGTTCTCGGTCGTTTGGCATGAAGTCGTCAACCTACTGGAGGTGTTGGTCATCCGAGTGCGTGTGTCCTGGCGGCGAGTACTGCGTTGACCTTGACGGGAGGTTGTCCTCGGACCTCTTCCGGGCCGCCATTTCACTTTCCTGCTGAAGCATTAAATGTTGTATCCTGCTGATGTGACGCACTATCAGGCGGCTTGGGAAGGAGGGATAACCAGATTTCTGAGGTGAACGGCTGGTCAACGCGTGGCAAGGGCAATGAGTACCCCTGTTTGCATTCCAGGGCTTATTTAAGCGCCTTCTTGCCTTGTTGTTTTGTCTTCGTGCCTGCTTTTTGTTCTCTTCTTCGTTCAAGCTTCGTCTTCTCCTTTGTTCTTTGGCTTTCATGGCACCTGGAGTGAGAGACATTGCTTCCTCGGTGACGCTTGACAAGCTCACGGAGATCCGAGCTCAGTATCAGATCCCTGAGTCTATGGCCATGATGATCCCGGAACCGTATGATAGGGCACTGTATCCTCCGGACGGCTTCATCACCGTTTACGAGGCCCACCTCAAAGGTGGGTTGCGGTTTTCTGTTTCGGAGGAGCTCTACGACATTATGAGGGCGCTCGGGGTGCCCTTTGCCAGGCTTCAGCCGAATGCGATGAGGTACCTGGTGTCCTTGTGCGTCTTCTTTCGGTGTCATGAGAAGCTCTTGAATCCTCTCGTGGTCAAGGTGATGTTCCGCTTTACGCAGAACCTTGACTGGATCGTAATGACTCCCCGCCCGGAATTTTCTTCGCTGTGTGGTGGCAACCCAGATTCCGTGAGGCGGTGGAAGGATAAGTTCTTCTTTCTCGGCGTCTTCGAGCATTGGGCCATCCCTACCGCGTGGGGGAATGTGGCCGGCCAGTTCTGCTCTGACCCTTCGAGGGGGGAGCGAGAGGAGGTGAAGGCGCGCACAGACTTAGTGCTGGCCAATCTGTGGAGCTTCCATCTGAACAAGCGCAACATCTGGCTGTCCGCTGATAAATTCAGGGCAGCCAAGTGGGGACCGCGG